>BMAO01022894.1:0-79801 GCA_019973975.1 Trichonephila clavata
TAAGTTGGAAATTTAATCATGAGCCTTTGAATCAATTGGTTTAAAATCTGACAAGTATTCTGCAAGGATTTTCCTATTAGTTTAGTCATGCATACCGGAAGGTATTTTTTAGAGTGTATTTAACATAATCCAATCGTAATTACAAATGGACTCATCAAAGTTCAGAGGAAATTGAAAAATTTTGCTACTATTTTTTAAACAGAAATAGAAGGAGGAATAAAGAATTCTTTGGCATAACCGTTTTCCACCCAATGAGAAAAAGAAAAAAAATACCACGTTCTATATGCAATGCTACGAAGTTGTTATCAGGATGGGGGATGAAAAAAAATTGTGCTAACTGTGTTTTCTATGAGAAACTTCATGAAAGCAAAGAATGATACTACACTAAAAAACTGGATTTTGAGAAAAAACTAGAAATTTTGAAGGACAATAAAGTTTGCTTCACTTGTTTAAAATCTGGACACTAGTCAAAAGTTTTTAAGTCACATTATTGTATTTAACATTGTGACAAACTAAATTGGTCTTTGATGTGTCCGGAATTGCCCTCAAACAAAACAAGAGTCAAGACACCTGATTTATGGAAGGAAAACTGAATGTCAGTTTATCAATTCATTGTGCAACACACAGAAGAAGTTCTCCTTCAGATCTTACAAGTTGATATCAAGCCGAAGTCAAAAACTCAAAAATTTCGTGATCTTATTGACTGTGCTTTCCAGCGATCTTACTTATCGAAAAAGACAGCTCAGGAAATGAACTTAAAACCTGTTGAAATGAAAAGTATAATTCATTCTGCATTTAGTGGCTCAACTTAACAAAGACAAGACCATAGACTGTATGAGATAACTCTTCAGAATTAGAAGAGTGATTTAGTTTGACATTCAAGTCCTGATCAACCAATTATCTATGAAAAATACCTAGAATCAATAAAGAAATTTGAGAGAAAGGAATTGAAAAAGAAGGAATATAATTCTCACTGATGTTGGAAAAGGCTATACAGATATTGAATTGTTGATAGGAGCTGATTTTGTGGACACTTATTCATAGGAACCTATGAGGAATTATTCTTAGGAAACATATAAGAAACCTTCTTGGGAATTATGGATCCAGTGGGGACCAAATCTAAAGAAAAATGGAGAAAAATGTAGTGAGAACTTTAAAAAGATAATGGATAGAGACGAGAAAGGGTACATTGTAAAGTAATCTTGGATTGAAGCAAAAAAATTTGTACATATAATATATCTGTATCTGAACAACGGTGCTTCCAAACTTCCAGAAATTGAAAGATGTGAATACACTGTTTATGAAATATTTTTTAAGTTAATTAAGAAAGTAACAAAAGAAGAAAATAGATTTTTAATAGAAGCTTAGAAGCATTTCCCAGGAACTTGTAACCCTGCTGAGCTACCATCACGTGGCTGTTCAGTCAGAGATTGCTGAAATCAAGATGGTGGGAGGGTAAGGAAGGGTTAAAACTTCCGAGAAGAATATTTAAGTATGTTAATCCAGGATTCTAAGAAAATTGAAGCTAGACATGTAAAATTGGTGGACATTGTTGTAGTTGGAAGTGATACAAAAAAGTGATTAAACTGTCTATTAGGAAATATTATTGGTATGTTCCCCAGGAAAGATGATTGCACCAGGGTTGGAAACCTTAAAATGACAGGTGGAGGAATTGTATGTCCTGGTGCAACGATTGTTCCCTTTGGAACTAGATAACAATGATCCTATCATTTTCTCAGTTACGGATCCAGTTGCTTCTGATAAATATGTTAAAATTCTCTAAAAACAGTGACTGTGAAAAGAAAACTAGAAGTGGAAGGAAAGTTATGAAACCTCCCCTATAGAACTTACTTTTGAACTTTATCACAATATTTTTTTAATATTTATGTGCTTTAATATTTTGCTTATACTGTGTTCAGAGTTAATAATTCTTTATATCAGTTTTGTAATTGTTTAATAATTTTGTTTATATATTGAATTGTTTTGAATTTTTACTCTCAATATAATGCAAAAAATCAAAAGATGGAAGGATGTTGCAAGCCTCTTGTTAAGTAATACGTCATTTCTTTTCATTTAGAAACTGAAAAGTACTTATAATTACTGATTAGAATCTTTAAATTATCTTTTATATATTCTAAAGTGTTGTTTAATTTACTGCACTTTTATTTTATTTAAAATTGTGGGTCTGTGCACTTGTTTATTATCTAGGTGTCGAAAATTTTGTACTTTGGTGAATTGCAACGTTTTTTATAACAGCTAGCAGGAGAAAATATAAATAAATTGAGCCAGATTAGTATGGTGTGCTTGTATCTTTTATTTTAAGAAAACAACACAATTATTAATATTTAGAAGAGAAGCGACTGAATTGGAAAAAATTCAGATAGAGGTTCAATATAATTAAAATCAATATAGGCCAGGATCTTCTATAAATTATAGTTATTATCATTAAGGACTCTTCGAATGTCAGTTAATTTTTTTAAAAGAATTTGAGCATATCTGAATGATTTTTTAAAAATTATGTCTATGGTTGACTTATATATTATAACAGGATTCGAATGCAGCATACTTAAACATTTAAAATTGGATATTCCATAGGCTAATAGCACTTATTAAGTTACTTAATCTCATGAAAAAAGACTGGAAATAACTATAAGAACAGACACAATATAAAAAATATTTTCTGAAACTGTCTCTACTATTTTCTTTTAATAGAAGCCGAGGCTTTGGAGAATGCATTGAACGTTAACGGAGAAACCATTTCTGTCGAGTTCTCTATTTGGTTTGGCGACAAAATAGAACTAGCGAGAACTTGGCGACTCAAAATGCACCCGAATAATTCTATATATGACGTTATAGAAACCGTTGCAAAGATAGATAATAGACAAAAGTAAGTGGTTTTGAAATATTTATATATGTATTAACATAGTAATCATCAAAAGACTCTTAATAATGATTAATAACATGCGCTATTTATTATTGGATTAAATATCTCTTCTTTTTTCCCCTTCAGGGTTGAGTACAATGTGGTGAAGGGCAAACCGTTCGTCACTTCTCTGGGTGGAATCGAAGATGACCCCGAGAGAGGAACTTTCTGGTTTGTTCACCTTAAGAACTTCAACTCGGATGGAGAACCGGAGCTCATGGAACAGAGTAAGGGCGCAGTTAATTTGATTTTATATTGATTTCTCCTCCATTAAATCGCACTGTGAAGCAACACGAGAGATTAGTTGGCTCGTAATTTTTATAGCCAAGTGACAAGAGCAACACCTGAGCTGTCCTCCTCTCCCCCAAAATTCAACTTTAATGCCAACAGACTTATTTTGACTTCCACGTATTTAACATGCATCAGCCCCTGAACAAGGTGGATTTCAATGGCATTGGATTTCGATCCCTTGACTCAACAACTCCGGCCACGAGTTCGTGACCATTGGGCAGTGTAAAGTACCACTTTCTCGTTCTTTTATAATCCCTGTGCATCGTGCTTACTCAGAGATACAGCGAATTAATTTTTCTTCTGTGTTAGGTATAAGAATATTTGAAGTGTTCTCCACTAAGAAATAGCTCAACAGTTCAAAAATGCAACAGAACGACGAACGTTTGTATTGAAACTGTTTTTGCATTTTACTTCGCAATCTAGGGGAAATAAGAAATTTCTTTTCTAGAATTCTTGCATTTTAAATAATTAAAGTACAAAGACAGTATTTTTAAATAAAATAATGTCTTGCTTCCTAATAGGCTATACAAACGTTACAAGAAAGATTCAGATCTCGAGCTTAGGTCGTTATAGACTGTGTTGGATATAGCCTAGAGTTTGCAATCCTGTGTTACATTTTCAATCCCGGGATTACGATGTTATCTTTATTCCGGCATTACGATTAGACTATTTATGAAAAATACTTACACATTATGCATGGGTGAAATTAAATAATAAATCTGAAAACATAATAAAAAAAGTTTTAATATTATTATTTACTAAAAATAATTAAAACAAAATGTATCACAAAAAATAGTACATAGTGAAATTTAAAAAAAAATAGGTTTTAATTGCTTCTGTTCCTGCAAATAAACTTTAAAAACTACAGCTTGTCCACCTTCTCATCCTTCAAACGGCTTCTTATTTTTGTTACAAATATTCTTGGCGAAAAAAATGCTCGTTCAGACTCTACACTGGTAGGCTTAGTGGTCATTAAATAGAAGAATATACTTTCTAGGTAGTCACCACGTCTCCTTCCGTTTTCAAAAAGTGTAATTTCTTTTTTTGAATTTTTGATAACAGTGTTTCAAATCTAATAGACTTCCTTGGTCCATATCCCTCTTCGTCAACTTTATCTAGTTCTTCCGCTACACTTAAAGGTTTCTGTGTAAAATATTGATTCAGTTTTTGAATCAGAATGTGAATCTTTTTCAAGTGTTACCTCATTTGAAAGGATAGATCCGATTGCATGAGTTGTTAGTAATGCAATTGGATTTGAATGGTTAAGTCTTTCAAGCAGGTCTTCTATCAATATACGAACGAACTGTGGCGAAGTCTATTCCTGAGCCGCAACTGTATAAGTATTGCAGCAAACCACTTGGATCTGTGCGACGTTGTTCTATCCGAGAAATGAGAGCTGCATATAATTTTAAACTTCTAGCCCTGTTTGCCTATTTAAGCTTCTTTAGCATAAAATTTATGACTATGTCTTCTATAAACAGATTGCAATCGCGACGGTAGAGGCGCTTCAGCGGTTGTTTTTACTAGTACTCTACGAATATATTTCATTAAAAAAAATTTTTTTTTTTCAGAGAATTCTTAGAAATATTTGATCAGAAAAAAAAAAAATTTAATTGTAATTCAGATTTTAAAAAAAGTCCCAAGATTAGTTATTTTAATCCCAGGATCCTGGGCAGCAAACCCTAATAGAGTCGTAAAATAATTAATAAAAACATAGTTTCTGTTGATAAGTTTAACGCATATGTACCGATTGTGGCCAATGATTAAGCGCTATTTAATTTTTATTTGTACTTAGATATTACTTTATAAAGCTTAAATTTGTTCAAAAATATTCAAGTTACAAAACACTTTGGAATAATTTAAAAAACATTTTCTTGAATCAATGTCAATCCCAGCGATGCAGAAAATAATGTATCTCTATTATTTATAAAGTATCACATATATTGATTCTTTTCTGCATATATGAAAAATATTAGCTCACAGCTGAATAATTTATATTTTTTGATTTAGGTCCAGTGGACTTAAAGTTAAAACCCAATCAGGAGATTATCCTGTGGTACAAGCCAGGACCGTGGAGCTCACAGCTCCGAGTTCCGACTTCGATGACGTCCAATTAAGAAATTCGTACATGCTCTCTGGATTCTTTCGTTTTTAAAACTACAAGTCATGTGCTATTTTTTTATGTACCTTTCTTCAAAACTTAAAATCCACTAGCTGCTATTGAGAGATATTATATTGTATTGACGCAATTCAATTTCCTAAAAAATAAAAAAGTTTTTTTTCTCAAGGTTTGCTTGTGTTTGGAATCTCACATTAATAATAACACTTCGTGACTTCGTGAATATAACCTCTGACTTAAGAATGATACATGAATGATGTGCCCATCTTTTATACGATTAAAATCAAAATAAATGAAAGCACTGAATTAAATTATAATTAGAACAAAAATTAAGAATATTTATTAATTTCCCGACTTATTGACCTCGAAGAAATTAAAAACGGTTCATTATTGTTTCCGTTGCACCTTCCCTCGGCACGCACCACCTCTTGCTAGTTGGTGGAGCTTGCTAGCTAAACCCTATACAACATACGTACCCGTGTACCACCTAGGATACTCTGCTCGCGCAGGTGCAGTACATCCGATGGACTCGTGGGCATCTAAAATTATAGAATGTTGTTCATTACAGTACCTCTGTGTTTTAAGTTTTTGGACGTATTGTTTCCACCCATCAATCACTGCCTTCACACATAGTAAGATGATACAACAAGAGAAACAATCACCATCAGAAACTACATTCCTTGCTGGTTAAATGATGGAAGTAACATTACCTTAGGTAACGTTGCATGCAAATAGCACAAATAGAGAGAAAGCAGTATCAAACTGCATTTTAATACGAAGGTAAGTTGAAAAATAAGTTTCCCCTGTCGACTGTGGTCAGAGTTGTGTATGAAAGTCAAAAAATAGAATGAGACATTAAAGATATGACATACCTTTATTTTTCCACATAGGTACCAAGTACATTGAGACATTTGTCATATCGCCTAATAAGCTTCAAAAAGCCCTCCAGGAAAAAATCAGGGCTTTGCATATGGAAGAAGCGTTGAACGGCTTGTTTCACTTCAGTATTGCTTTCAAAGCGCCTTCCCCCGAGATTTTTCTTCAAAGCCGGAAACAGATGAAAGTCGCTTGGTGCGAGATCAGGACTGTATGGCGGATGGTTTTGGCGCTCCCAACCAAAAGTTGCAATATGGTTTTGCGTTGCCGTCGCCGAATGTGATATGGCATTGTCATCCAACAGCAGAACGCCAGATGTGAGAAGGCCAGGCCGCGTTTTCCGAATCACCTCTTTCAATTTCTACAGGGTGTCAGAGTACCACGTAGGTACTGTGACACCTTGGTCCCGACCTCCAAAAAGTTCAAGCAAAAGCAAACGCTTCTTCCTTATGCAAAGCCATTAATTTTCCCTGTAAGGTTTTTTGAAGCGTATCAAGCGGTATGACAAATGTCTCAATGTATTTGGTACTTATATGGGAAAATAATGTCTTATCTTTAATGTCTCATTCTATTTTTTTACTTTCATACACAACTCTGACTACAGTCGACAAGGGAAACTTATTTTCCGACTCACCGTCGTATGTATTATTAAATTTTAAAAGAGATGAGATTTCCTTTCATAATATTTAAGAATTTACAGTAGAACGTCGTTTATCCAAACGTTTACTATGCGGAGCGTCAAATATCCGAACCAAAGTCCGGATACGTTTCAAACAGATTGTCAGTTGCAATTGCTCAGTCCAATGGAAGGGGCCAAGGATTATTCAAATGTATGTGTAAAACAAAGTTCCAACATAAGAATTATCATTTCGAGAAAAATGTAATTCAAATTGTCATTCAATCCCACCATATTGCAACAAGTTAATTTCAATTTCTTGTTTTTTATAAGAAAACTTTTTTACTTAATAAAAAAGTCATAAATTTTGTTTAGTACAACTTTCATTTTCCTTTACGTATTTTAAATAATTTTTTTTACTGGCACTCTCATTATTTTGTCAGAATAACATTTGTATTTTTAGGAATGTAAGTCTTTGATATAATAGCCTAATCATGACCTTTTTTTCATACATTGCCTAATAGTTTTTTGGTCATTCTATAGAATGCCTAGGCATCCTATACAATACCTAGGCAAAGTATGTAATAAATCTCTTATTTCATACTTTGCCTAAAAACGTCCGGTATTCTATACAATGCCGGTAACATATATAATGTGCGTGTGCTTAAAATATTTATAAATATACATCTGCCTTAAAATACATGCCAGTAGTTATTTCTTTTACTAGAAAAAGGAAAAGAGATTCATGAACACATAAAATCTAAAAACTGCATTTTCGCTTTAAAAGGAATCATAATCTCATAAGTATTTTACACAAAAACTTTTACTTCAGTGTTCACCACTCTGCTTGCATAAACCTCTCTATAAATATAATGCATTATCTTCCTTCTAAAACATTAAGAAACACAGCTCAATGCCCTTTTCCTGACCTTTTCATATGTTACACATGGAATTCTCTGCCCTTTATTTCAGAATTCTTACTACTGCCTTATATTGTACTGCATAAAAAAGTATTAATAAATTAGTGTAATTTTTTTTGTAATCGATCATTTATAAAATTCATAAAAACCTAGTCATCATAAAAATACGGAATGGACTAAATTCATGTGACGTCACGATCACGTGAAAACTGTGTCACGTGATTACGCTGCCGTTTGTTTACTACCATCGCTAGGACTATTTTGCTATCGCAGTTTCACATTGTACTTTTAAAAATGTCTCATTTTGCTAAAATGGTTGTTCCATCAATAAATGAAAATATGATTGACGAAAAAAATCACTTTTTTTCATATACCAGGGCAAAATATGAGTGTTTTGAAAGCATGTTGAAACGTGAGGATTATAAACCCTCTCCTCCCTATTTATTATGTATGCAATTACTTTGAAGAATATTTTCAATACCGACGCCAGCTTAAACCAAGCTTTATTCTCACTATTGTTGTCTTCACAAAAGAAACCTGTTCTAAAAGGATTTTGGAGAGGTGTAGACTTCCACAAACATGTAAATACTTCAAAGCAAATTTTTTATTTTAAATAAAATTATATTTAGATCATACATAAGAAAGTAAAATATGTTAGTTAACTTAAGCAAATTTTTGTTTATTTTAAATGAAGTTATATTGAGAACATATAATGTTTAATTAACTCAAGTTTTACTTATTTTACGCATCTTCAGAGTAGTAACAGAGGTACTAAAGTATTTAATTATCTAAGATTCGAACACAAGAATCTGTTTATAGATAAATCATACTATTATTTTTTATAAACTATATGTAATTCAATAAGAAAAAAAATATATTTAAGACTAAAGATAATTAAATTTCTGATAATTATTGCACCTTTTCTGATGAAACTTTCCCTTAATATTGTATAATAATTTTTAAAAAGTAGATCAACGTATATATTAAAGGCACTTTATACAAAGACAATTAAAAAAAAGTATTCAATTTGTCATAAAAAATTGTAATGCGAACTTTTAATATAGTTCATACTAGCATTAATAACATTAATTTGTGATCCAAGTGTCGCATACCCATGCATTATATTTAGTATCCCAGATATAAAAGTGCAATTTCCAATAGAAAACTATTCAGTTATGCAAAGCATTGTACTAACGAGTAAAATTACAAACACATGTTTATTTAATACATGTTTTTTTTTCAGGAAAGTTACAATTTTTTTTCTCGATACTTAATATAACAAGGTTTTTACGCATTCTGTACACATGCATGACTGAAGGTAACTCTTTATATTAATTTTAATGTGCTTAAAGAGCACTTGCTACAGTGACCGCAACTTAGAGAAAAGTATTAAAACAGTTAATACATGTAGAAATAACTCATTATAATCATTTAGTTAATTATTAGCCCTGATTATGTACTTTATATGTAGTTAAATAACTCATAATAATGGATAATCACATTACAATGAATATATCATGAAAATTATATGTTAATATGAATCATTGCTTTAACTAAAAAATGAAATAGTATTTTCTTTTATTACTTTAGACAATCATTTGTAAAAAAAATTTCAAACATTTTTAAAGAATAATTACTAAGTAAATCAGACAGTCAAAGATGGAGAATGTTATTTTATTAGAAACATTTCAAATATCTTTAAATGCTCCATAATATTGTAAAACACATACATATATATAAAGTATTTATATGCAATACATTGTAAAAATAAAATTCATTTTCATTCAATAATTGTTCTACAGTAAAATAAAATATTCATTCGAATTTTAAGTGTAAGTAGGCAAACTTGATGTAAATATAGTGTTAAAAAAATTCATTTTCATGACAGGATAAATACCATATCAACTCTAATATTTTATGTACAAAAAAAAAAGGGGGGGGGGGAGGCGATGGAAAAAAATACACTTTCACCAAAGAATAATTATCTACATTTATCTAAAAAACTTTACCTAATAATCTATATACACAGGCTTCAAGAAACAAACGTTTTTGCAAGTTTAAAATGTACTTCAAAAAAAAAAATAATAAGATAACAACAAATCAAATTAAATTTGATCATTTCTAAAAATTGTTGCCTTTTGCGATGGTATCATTCCCCTTAAGAATATTTTATTTTAATTTAAAGAAAGAAATGACATCAATTTTTAACAGTAAATAATAATTAATAATAATTTAGAAATCAATAATTTGTAAAATGTAAAAATTAAAGAAAAATTTATTTAATTTTTGTAAACATTCCTTTCACAAATTATCATCAAATTGTTTTTTTTTTTTTCAGAATAAATATTTTCGCTTGACTTTGAATTATGAATTAAAATTATAAACAGACATTTTTTTATATTATATACACTTAACTGACTCTATTTGATAATAATAGTGAGTTCTTTTTAAGGAAACGATACAATTGTTATTCGATAGTCAAACAGTTTCAAGTTTTTTAAAAGAAGTTGTATTGATCCTATATACTGTAAGCCATTCTTGCGCAAAAATATATAATTAATAACTACTAAATTAATTAAGAATTAAAATATCTATTAGCTGTGTACCAAGTGCTAGGATCCCAACCTAAATAAATATACCAGCTAACACTATTTAAAGCAGACGAATACCTAATTAGATAAATAAATCAGAATAAAGTAAAAATTATATCAAAGAGTTGTTGAGAGTTTTTCCTAACAAATATATACACTAGAATAATGAATAAAATACAATGATATCATATATTTTAATTAGATAAATTAAAGCTAAAGAATGTCAACAACTTGCATATTGGATTCTACCACAGTATTGAAAAGCACGTGCAATTGTTGCCCAATTTGTCACGTGATTACTCGCTTGGTGCCAGTCAGTCGCGAATTTCCCCCATTACAATCTTCGAAACATATTCAATTAGTTCTTTCCTACAAAAAAGATTATAAATTAATGACACACTAAACAGGGCTAAATCTCTAAAAAATAAAAAAAAGTTTTGCCGTATATTTGCACATTAAAAAACTGTAGCTCTGTTGCGATTGGTTGAAACTATCTATAATTCTAAGCACGAGTCTAGGGCTGATATAATAATACTTTGAGCTAAAAGATGGTAAACTGTAAAAACTGCCGTAAATTTTGAACTTCTTTAATTGCAATACAATTTTACGAACTTGGAACATAATATAAAGATATATTTAGCCCCCTATCACTCTATAATAAATTAAGACTATTGTTTCGGCTTGGCATCTCAACCTCAGTACTTAAACACCCCCAAAAACGTGAGAACTTGTAGCCTTGATAGAATTAATGCCTAGTCCTGAAATTTCAGAATTGAAACATGTACATTAAAATGTCTTCAAATTTAGAACATGATAGATTTGCACATCTACCTCGTGTAGTGAGATTAGACCATCATCTCCGCTTTGAAATATTTTATTATTATTTGATCTATGTTTAGACTTTAAACTGAAATGTTTGAAGTCTGTGGTGATTTGTAAAAAGAAATCTTATTGCTTAAAGAATGAAAATTTTTCATTAATGTCATGTTTTAACTAGGAGCTGTTATTGATTGATACTCATTATCTTTTTTGAAAAAAATGTACATCTCAATTGCTTCTTATATTCTTATACTGCTTCTTACAATTTCCAATAGACTTAAACGGATATGTTTTACAGACCTGGAGACACATCCACAAACGGGATACTTTTTTACTTATATATGCTTGGGTTTCAGTGATTGCTTGTTAAAGGAACCCTCCAAAGCAACTCGAGAGCTATAATCCACGGACCGCATAATTTGGAATCCCTGTTAAGGGATGTGGATGATATAGGATACAGTGCAGACTTTTGAAGATTTTCTAACAGAATGGCATATTATATTATTTCAATTTTTAAAAACTGCATTTTATTTTATTTTGTTTCGTTCAAATCTTTTTAAAAGTTTAACATATAAGTTTAAATATTGCGTAATAGGTAGTAAATACCTTATTCCTGTTAGAAAAATTTAATTCGTGAAAAAAAGTTCTGCTACAAACTTTTCTTGATGATTATAATACCCAAAAAACTTGAATTGTAACATGTATGAAATTGTGGAGCTACAAGAACATTGCTATTTAATTTTTTGTACATCACCATTAGTAAACATAATTTAACTAAAGATACACACATCAATAAATAATGATCGAATTTGATTGGAATGTTAAGATATTCTTTTCTGGATTAATTAAAACTTTGATTAAGAATAACTTTTCTTTATTATTTACTAGCTTCCATTAAGAACGCTTAGTGAATTTATCCGTGAAATGCGCTTGTTCAATGAACTTTCGCTCACTACTTTAAATATAAGTCAGTGAAATATTTTATTGTTGTAGTGTTTCCTCCCCTCACCAGGAGGTGCACTGTGTCCCCCTACCGTAAGAATGTGTTGTTTGTTTTTGAAATAGATAGCTTCTCGGCACTGGCGCGTTAGGGCGGTGGGCAGTTTAGAGAAATGTCCCGTGTGGGTAGTTACAATTTGCGTTTAATATTTCTT
Organism: Trichonephila clavata; assembly: GCA_019973975.1. Lineage (NCBI taxonomy): Eukaryota > Metazoa > Arthropoda > Arachnida > Araneae > Nephilidae > Trichonephila > Trichonephila clavata. Next base: position 12,310 of record BMAO01022894.1, read on the forward strand.
TTTATGTGTTTACTGTAAATAAAAGTGCTGTCCTCAAAGAAGACGTCTGTGGATGAAACCTCAACAACATCATACTCAACACAACACGACATCACACTGTCGCATTAACGACAGGATCGAAACCTGAGTGAAGCAAGGCATCAAAAGGAACTACGAGGTAGGCAATCCTTTTGCTTTGTTTGAGCGAGTTCGGCAACTGTTATTTACTAAATTTTGGGGTAAAAATTCATTTAGTATAATTATTTTCAATCATGTTTCGTGGAGCGAGAAAGGAAGAATTTATATTAATTGCTGATGAATTGGGTGAGATAATAAATCCAGAAATGAAGGTATTGGATTTAAAAAATGAAATTTTAAATAGCGACAAATACAAAACCGATAAAGTGTTTATCGATGACTATTTGGATTCGATTATAGCGGATAGAAAGTCCAAAGAAGAACAAGAGCGTTTAACGGAACAATCGAAACTTGAGTTTGAAAAAATAAAATTTGAACAAATTAAATTAGAAATAGAACTCAGTAAAATAAATTTAGAAAGGGCTAAATTGGATAGTCAAAGGGATAGCAATGATTTGCAGCGAATAAATCCCGAAACAAATCAAACTTCGATAGAAAATTTCATTCAAAGTGTGCGCACATTATCTCTTCCGATTCCTAAAAAACAAGAGGGATGGAATTTATTTTTCTCTTCTTTAGAGCGTTCTTTTAAAACCAAAAATGTGCCGGATGAATTTAAGGGAGAGATTCTTTTAAATTTGCTAGGTGAAAAAGCCGAAAATATTTTGGTTTATGTAAAAGACGAAGAAATAAGCGATTATGATAAATTAAAAAGTTTAGTTCTAAGAGAATTTGAGCCAACGCCTTAAATTTGCTTGCAAAATTTTCAAAAAGCGAAACGAATGCCAAATGAAACGCATGTTCAGTTTGCATCTCGTTTATTAACCAATTGGGATCAATACTGTCATTTGAGAAATGTCAATGATTTTAATTCTTTAAAGGAGTTAATTGTTAGCGATAAATTATATCAAACGCTAGATGATGAAACTGCCGTTCAAAAAATATCAAGCAGGAGCAAAGTTGGTTTAAACCAATTCAAATGGGAAAAGAGTGTGACATGTTTTATGCTTGTAAAAGAAGAACTTCTTCCGAGTTTACACAAAGGGCATGTCATAATCAAAATGGCTTGCGAAATGATTTTAAGTATATCCCTCCTCACTCGAGACGAGACGAAACAAATCTTGATTCGAAAGAAAATAATATTTATAACTCGAAACAAAGTAAAGTAAATAAAAAAACAGAATGTTTCATTTACGGTGAGAATCATTTAGCTCGAGACTGTATTCTAAATTAAAAAATGAGAAAAAAGAGACTTCTCAAGTATAATATGTACAACCGAAAGTTGACCTTGAACCTTTGAAATATGTTTTTATTTATATTAACGGGAAAGCAATAAATTGTGTTTTGCATAGCGGAACTCAAATTTTTATATGTAATTCTAATATTTTTCCAGATAATTCTAATGATGAATTCGGAAAGATTACTTTAAGCTCTGCATTTGGAGATAATGTAGAGGCAAAACTAATTAAAACCTACAGTGGTGGCAAAAAGTCCTGAACACACTCATTTTTTAGCGTAATTTTTGTGTTTGACTTCATTTTTCGTTGTGAAATTATCGCACTATCTTAAATATTGTTACTGATTTTAATGTATTTTTTCATGCTGATTTCAAATCTGTTTGTAGATTTCATCTAAAATGAATAGTTTCATTGATATGTTGAAAAAACCTTGACAAGAAAGCACAAAGTCACTGTAAGAATGAGTGAGTGTGTTTTCCACCAATGAAATGCTCCGTTATTTCAACCAATCAGAGAGCAGTAGTGATAAAGGGTTGAAAGAAAAGGTGAAACGTGGTTTATTGTATTGAATGCAGTTGTGTGCTTGTGGAAAATAGTGTATTGAAAGCAATTTGAAGTGAGTTTGTGGAAAATATTGGAATTATGGCTAAATTTTCATATGTGCCTGAGAATAAAAGGTACAAAATAATACATTTGAAGGAAGAGGGTTATTCTATGCGCCAAATTGCTGCTAAAGTACCATGTGGCCTTTCTACTGTTGTGAGAACTTTGAAAACATTTTCTGAAACAAATTTTATTGCGGACAGGGGGTGATCAGGACGACCAAGAAAAACATCTTTACGTGAAGACAGGTTATTGCACAGAATTTCACTTTCAAACAGAAAGATTAATTCCTCGCAAATTTTGAAACAATGGACTTTGACATCAAATGTGAGTGTGTGCCCAAGAACTGTTAGAGGAAGGCTGCTGGAAATTGGGTTACGAGGCTGTAAAGCGCGCCCAAAACCATTACTGAGTGAATTTCAACGCAAGAGGCGATTGACGTGGGCAAGGGAACATTCATTATGGACAAAAAAGACTGGGTAAAGGTAATATTTAGTGACGAAAAAGTCAGTTTTGTATTTCTGGCCACCAAAGTAGTGCCTATGTAAGACGACACACTCATGAGGAATTCAGCCCTCAGTGTCTGAAGCCCACAGTAAAATACCCGACAAAAGTGAAGGTATGGGGTTGTATGTCTTCTCATGGTGTTGGAAGACTTCACATCGTTAGCGGAACAGTGAAAGCCATGGATTACATTGAAATGCTACAAAATAAATTGCTACAAACTGCGAGAGATCTTTTTGGGAATCAGTCATGTATTTTTCAGGAGGATAACGCCCCTTGTCATCGTGCAAAAGTAGTCCAGAAATTGTTGAAAGACCATACTGTGAATAGAATGAATTGGCCAGGACAGTCTACCGACCTTAATCCGATAGAGAACTTATGGTTTAAAATTGGTTATGAAATTTCAAAGAAAAAACCTTCAAACAAACGTGAATTAATTGAAGCTTTAATATTTTCCTTCAACCATATTGTCACGAAAGATCTTCTTTTGAAATTGGTGCATTCCATGCCAAAAAGATGTAGAGCCGTAATTTAAGCAAACGGCAGGCCCATAAAATATTGATTTTCTAACATGTGACAACAATGTAATTTTCAAAATGCTTATTAAATAAACCGTATTTGTCAATTTTTGTGTTATTTTTCTTTGCATATTATGTTATTCTATATTGTTTTATTCTGCACATATTTCACATTATTGTGTTCAGGCAGCTTTACTACAAAAAATATTTTAGTCACTAAGAAATTTGTAGTAGATTTGAAATCAGCATAAAAAATACATTAAAATCAATAACAATATTTAAGATAGTGCGATAATTTCACAACGAAAAATGAAATCAAACACAAAAATTACGCTAAAAAATGACTGTGTTCAGGACTTTTTGCCACCACTGTATATAACTCTAAACAATAATTCTTTGAATCATCCAATGGATTGCTTGGTAGCGATCACGGATAAATTAAATGCTGAGGCTTTAATACCTCCTTCTTTATATGAGGCTTTATGTTCCATAAATAATGAAACAAATGAAAATGATATTTTTGCCGAATCGGTTGATAGTTTTACTCCGTTTTCAAATGATGAAAATGACGCAGAATCCGGGAAAGAAATATTTTATGTTGAGAGCGACTCAGATAGTTTAAATTTTAATTCGGATTACAGTAAAATGAAAGATGAACAGAATAATTGTGATTCTCTTAAAAAGGTTCGTGCAGAGTTAAAATTAAATAAAGGAAATTTTTTATTAGTTGAGGAATAAATTTATCATAGGGATAAAAATCTAAATGAACCCGTAATGCAATTAGTTTTACCGCGTTGCAGAATTGACAAAGGGATGAAACTAGCGCATGAGTCAGTTTTTGGAGGGCATATGGGGGTTAAAAAAACAAAAGAGAGGATAAAATATAATTTCTTTTGGCCAAATATGTCTAGGGAAATTGCTGAATTTGTCCAGACATGCAAAGGATGCCAGCTTCGGAAATCTGAGAAAATTGGAGATAGAGCTCCCATTACACCTATTGTCCGTCCTGAGCTTCCCTTTGAGATAGTGAACATTGATATGATCAGACCTATTCAACCACCATCGGGTATAGGACATAAATATGTTCTTTGTATGATGGATCAACACACACGTTGGCCTGAGGCAGTACCTCTTAGATCACTTTAAGCCAAGACCGCATGTGACTCTCTATTGCAAATATTCTCGAGGACTGGAATTCCGAGTATAATTCCCAGTGATCAAGGCGCAAATTTCAAGTCGGCTCTAACCCAAGAATTTATGAAAGGGATTGGATCTAGTCCTAGGTTTTCCTGTCCTGGCTATCCGGCCAGCAACGGACTAGTTGAAAGATGGAATAGGGTGTTGAAGGATATGCTTCATCGTGTTATTCGTGAAGATCCAAGAAACTGGGATCGACAATTACCTTTTCTTTTGTTTGCATACCGTGAAGTACCAAACACTACCACCGGTGTATCACCATTTAGGTTACTTTATGGCAGAGAAGCTCGAGGGCCGTTGGCAATTCTTAAATCATCCTGGGCAGGTGAAATACATCTTCCGACGAATATTTCCCAGTCAGCTGCTGATTACCTTCAGGAAATTAAGATCAAGATGGAAAAAGCTGCTGAGAGGGTATCTTTAACTGCTGCTCAGAAACAAAAAAAGTTATGGAGATTACTTCAACAAGAGGTCATCCGTAAAGAATTTTAGCATCGGAGAACAAGTTGTTTTGCTGATACCAGATTCTAGTAATAAGATCTATGCTAGATGGACTGGACCTGGAGAGATAATTCAACACCATCCACCCCATTCATATAAAGTTAAACTGCCCGACGGAACTGTAAGACATGTTCATGTGAATAAGATCAGGAAATATCATCCTCGTGCACTTGCAGTTGGAGTTATTTTTGAAGATGACCACGAATTCGGAGAAATCCATCCCACTCCTAATTTATCGAGATCCCACATCTGAAAGAGTTCTACATGAAACCGATCTGAATCATTTGAAGGAGACTGAGAGAGAACAAGTGTTAGCAATTCTTCTAAAACACCGTACACTATTCACAAGTGATGTGAAAATAGCCAAAGTAGGAGCTCATCGAATTCGCTTAAAGCCTAACATCGAGCGGAAGAAGCCATTCTTGTATCGCATCCCAGAGTCCTTGAAGATTAAAGTTGATGAGCAGATAGAGGAGCTCTTACGACTTGATTTAATTGAAGAATCTGATGCAGAAATAGCCTATCCAATTGTTTGCGTTAACAAGAAAGATGGTACCCTGCGACTCTGCGTTGACTTCAGAGCTCTTAACTCTGAGAGTTTGTCTGATGATTTTCCGATGGAAGATGCTGTGGAGCTCATACATTCTATTGGAAGAGCCAATATCATCACAACATTAGATCTCTTGAAAGGGTACTGGGCTATACCCATGGCGGAAGACAGCAAAAATCTTACATCTTTCAAGACTCATCGTCAACAGTACCGCTTCAAGGTGATGAGTTTTGGTTTGAAAAATGCCTCTGCTACATTTCAGCGTGAAATGAACAAAGCATTATCGTGTTATAGAGAATTTTCACGTGCCTACATTGATGACATCGCAATCTTCTCCAAAAATTGGGAAGAACATCTTCTTCATTTGGATACTATTTTAACGAAACTTTCACAGTTAAATTTCACTGTGAACCTTAAAAAGTGTGCCTTTGGAAAACTCAAATTAAATATTTGGGACATATCATCGGTTCTGGTAAGCACGAACCAGATCCTGAAAAGACTGCAGTTATCAACAATTTACCAGTGCCTAAAACGAAGAAGGAACTTCGTAGTGTGCTTGGACTGTGCAATTACTATCGTGAGTATATACCCAGATATTCTGAACTTGTGTATCCATTGACCGAACTCACCAAAAAGAGAGTACCTGATTCCATCCCATGGACTGAGAAACATGACTTCTCATTTCATCTTCTGAAAAAAGCTTTAGCGGAAGCACCTTCGCTGTACTCTCCAGTGCCTGATAAACCGTATACCATTCATTCAGATGCATCCAAATTGGCATAGCTGCTTGCCTGTCACAAAAATGTGGTGATAAGTGTTACCCAATTGCTTATGCAAGTCAAAAATTAAGCAAGACCCAACAGTCATGGTCAACTATTGAACGAGAAGCATTTGCTATTGTGTGGAGCTTAAAAAAGTTCGAAGTATGGGTATTTGGGACTGAAATTGAATTTTATACTGATCATAACCCTTTACCTTACTTGACAAAGAGTGCACCACAATCTGCGAGGCTACAAAGATGGGCTTTTGCTCTACAGAAGTTCAATGTGACAATCAAACATTGCCCTGGTGTGAAAATGCCTCATGCTGATGCACTCTCACGATTAGTGTAACAAGTGTGCCTTTCAATTTTAAAAGGAACATTTTAGATTTAGTGAACAATATTTTCTGAATCTCATTTTATATATTTCGTTATATTATTTGTGTATCTATTTACATTTTAAAAAAAAATGCTAATGTTTTTTTTTAGAATTTGATTTCAAATATTTTTTAACTAACTGTTGTTTATTTTGTGTATTTCTTAAATTTCAATTTTCTTGATTATTATGGTATAATTATGGATATCAAAATGCTATTCTTAATTTAGTTATGTATACATATCTTTTTATATTTTTTTTTATGTGTGAGATAATGCTAGTTACTTATATCTTAGTGTATGATATTAATGTATATTATTTCATGCTCATTTATTTTATTATCAGATTGAGTATCATGTGTGACACTTCAATCTTGTGTGGGGGGTGTAGTGTTTCCTCCCCTTACCAGGAGGCGCACTGTGTCCCCCTACCGTAAGAATGTGTTGTTTGTTTTTGAAATAGATAGCTTCTCGGCACCGGCGCGTTAGGGCGGTGGCCAGAATAGAGAAATTTCCCGCGTGGGTAGTTACAATTTGCGTTTAATATTTCTTTTTATGTGTTTACTGTAAATAAAGTGCTGTCCTCAAAAAAGACTATGTTGGATGAAACCTCAACAACATTATACCCAACACAAAACGACATCACAGGGTAGACCCTCTGCTTAATTAAAATTGAATTTTTGCAAATTTATAAACTTAAATGTCTTTTTAACAGCTGGTACTACTACTTTAAATGAATTAAATTTCTAACTGTAATGAAGTATAGTGATTAAAATTTAAAAAGCCATGTTAAATAAATTAAAAGTTAACTAATACATAAAATAAATGTTAAATAAAATAAATAAATGACTGATTTTAAAGGGAGGGGTGAGTCTGGTACTACAATAACAAATTTTCAAATTTGGTTTTTGATATTGTCAGTTTGAACCTTAAACCTCTTCTGTAGTAATGTTAAGTTTTTCTTTTTTTTTTGTTTTGGAGATGAGCAACCACGCTGCTTTTCAGTAGGAAAAACGATTAAAAACGTTCTCACGATATTTCATAATTCGAGACAAATAATAGGTTTTGCCTTTTCAAAGCCAAAATTACTGATATCCGTTTTCAAACTTTAAGATCTTCGTTAGTGCTTATTACGATCAGTTCCTATTGTAATGCGGCATTTATTTTCAATGTGACCATATGAATTCATTGCCTACTGTGGTATTACCATAGTCAAAGCATTCTCAAACCTGATTTCAAAATCAGAATTAAAGGCATTTAAATGTTGAACATAGGTTAAAACGCCCTGACAGATTGTGACATTCTAAGAAAATTCGGGACCTCCGGTATTATACTTCGTTAGCTTAGCTCCGGAAAGAAATGCTGAAATGGTTCTTGTTTTAATAAAATTTATGCTGTCACCTTGTTCGTGGAAATTAACCCTATTAAATTTAGTAAATATATCTGTTAAATAGGTAAAATTTAGTTTCCACTTGACTAAATTTTCTTTTAAATATAAATTCACGATCTAGTTTATATAATAAAAGCCACTATCATAGACCCCATTTACACCTCATGGACCCCAATTATTTTTTTGCTGACGTGGACCCTTGAAGGTCATCATAGACCCCTGGGGTCTATATAGACCACTTTGGGAATCACTGCTCTAAGGTAATAAAAAAAATGTGTAAAAAAGTGGACAAAGTCATTGGAATAACAAAGCACATAATGAATAAAATTCGTATAATCTGGCCATTGGAATTTAAGGATTCAGGAAATATAATACATTTCTCCTGTACCTTCTTATTTTCCAAGGAAGCATTTTCCTCATATTTTCCAATATTCATTAATTTTCTTTTGAAATTACAATCACAATAAAACAATTTTCGATGGGAAGTTTAAGACAATGAATTCTAAGAAATTCTATAGTTAATAATTCACGGACTTAATAATCAACCTTGAAAATCTTATGAGCTGCCATTGGTCAAACCTGCACGTGTATACAATAAACATATTTCCAAAATATTTTTCATATCAATAACAATCTGGTTTCACTTTTTGAAACTTTTCACATTTTTTATTTTTTTAAAAAACGGAAGAAAAAATGCCTTCTTTAAACGTTTTAAGGCTTTTCAGCATTTCTTATCATTAGTGTGTGGTAGATTACTGTTATTTTCTTTAAAGGAATTATTTATATAAGTTATGGGAGGAATTAATCTATATTTTAATAGATATTATAAGAACTAAATGAAAAACATTTGTGCTAAATGGTACTTTAAATTTTACTACCAAATATGATGAAATCGCTCTTTTTTATTCGGGACCTCTTTTATGCTTTCCTATGCTTGCCAACCACCCAAGTTGTTCTAAGCAAAGGTTTAATCAAAGCTGTTATTACCTGAAAATTTAACAAAGAGTAATGAAAAATTTATCTATAACGGGAATGACATAACAAAAGTGCTTTGTACATGTAAGAAAACATAGATTCGCAGTGATTTTTGTGTTTTGTTTCCAAAGTTTTCTGTTGGTTATTCATAAGCTACATAAACAGAAATAAATAAATAAAATATGCATTTAATCAATGCTGTGTACAAAATATCATAAATAAGATAATAAATATTTAAATGCGTTGTAGGATCTCACAATCAAAGATATCTACACGGATCCCTTTCTTGTGCTGGACTTTTTGAAAGTCAACGATTTATTTGATCTTGTCATACTTCGTTCAGACCCTGGAAGATTAGCAACAACAACAACACAATTTAGGTCCAGAAGGACTTTTTTAATTGTTGCATCTTTGTCAAATTTAATGCTAACAAATATCTGTTATCCGTGGGGAAATTTAAGTAGATGGCTTATTTAAATTGTAAATACTTTGTAAATTAACAGTAATTTGAAAAATATGCTGAGCTAAAATTTTATATGAATGAAATTAGTGGAAAAAAATTTTAAATCAGAACACAAATCTGTAAAATAAAGTTCATATTAAATATAAATTTAACATTATTCTCTAAATATTTTTAAAATTGACTATGTAATATTTTAATTTATATTTAAAATGCGTTGATTCAACACTTATACATTCAAACTGAAAGATTTAAAAAATGACAATTTATTTAAGATTAAACTTTTTTAAAGTTTCAAATTTTCTCGTAGCAATATTTCAATAGCATTTTTCATGTCATCAATGATATCCAATCAGAATTCTTTTTATCGGCTCAAGTACCTTTAACCTTACTTAACCCTTTTTAACTCAAGGATCTTTTTACTGCAGAGATTGATTGCTAAGCTTGTCCCGCCCACCGACTTGATCAATATTTACTTTTGCGATCTTTATTAAGCTCTTAAAAATTAAGCCCCCCCCCACACACAATGTAATTTTTTTAATTCAAAGTTTGTCGTTAAGTTTAAAAGTTGAAAGAAAAATCATTTATAAAAGAATTAAAACTAACACTGTGGTAATGGAACAATTTTCATAGCCATCTAAATTATAAGGAATGGAGATTAAAACCTGACAAGGGGGGGGGGGGCTAAGTTCTCTAAAAATGTCTCCAACGGCAATTAATTGCTTGGTTTGTGTTTAAAAAATGAATTTAAAAAATTAGAAATAACAAAACTTTACTATAAATAAGAATTTCTGGATTTTGAGAAAGAAAATATCATAATCTATAAGATTTCTGAAGGAAATAACAATTCATATTGTAATTTTCTTTTTGCTTTAAATAAAAATATGCCATAAGACATAGCAATATCACAAGCAGTATATCTATATAACTGATGAAATTTGGATTTTTGATGGAAAGGCTTAAAATGGAACATATTTTACCCTTCTGAAAATTACTTTTTTGCACATTAATGAAAATAATGTTTAAAAAACAATCAATACCGCAGCAATATAAAGAACAATATGTCAAACACAGATTTGATATATTTATTCCTTATTCTTGACAAAAAGATAATCACGTCTTTTATTTTAAAAAAATTCGCTATCAAAAACTAAATATGGTCTTAATTTTTTTTAATTCTTTGTTATTTTATTTTATTTTTTACTTTATGCCATTCTAGTTTGTTATATTTTTAAAATCTCTTTTTACATTCCATACTTTGATCATTTTGTGTCTGTTAATTTATAAATTAAGACAATACTTTTAGCATTATAATAAACATACTGAACTTTTATGTAAGTTATATTTTAATTTATCATAACTTTTAAAGAAGATATTTCATTCTAAAATTAATTGCAAAGCAATATTACAGAAAACTATTCGAAAAATTATTATATATTTTATCGAGAATTGGTCTGTGCAAAAAAGAATTTTATTGTAGAAGTGGTGCTTCTGTATTTCAAACAGAAATGAGTTAAAAAGGACCATACTCTATTGAAAACTTTAAGGTTTCTGCCTACCAAACATCTTGAATTCATGGTTCTAATGTTATTCTTCCGTATTTTGTCATGAACTTTCCAATCAAGGATCAACGCATTTTGAATGCAGTTTATTACATTCGAAAGAATGAAAATAATAAAAAAAATTCGTTCCTCTTGTTTTGTAAAATATATTTATGCTTCTTTTTTAATAATTTGTACGAGGGCTTTTAAGAGAGAGACATTTTAAAGTATTTAAAAATAATTACTCCAATATCGAACAAAAAAGAGCAATACATTAAGTCTTCAGTGTTTAAAAATTTTCGTTTGCGTTTTTTTACTGCATTAAATGAAAACGATAATCTAGATTCTAGAAAATAACTACAATTCCATGGAATTCGTAATGCGTTCACGTATTCATAATAGTAGACAGACAGGAACTTTTAATTTCATTTTAAATCACTACGATTTTATTGAGATCTACAAAAACTAATTTGAGTTTCAAATCTTTGCTAATATAGTAGAGTCATTCGTCATCCAACTTTAATGAATGATGAATGTATTTACCGTTGAACATTTTATTATTTATTTATTTTTATTTTAATCATTTAAAAGAAAAAAAATCCCATCTAACAAATGCCTTCTCTTTTTAATTAGGATGGAACGCAATTTTTTGTTTTTTCAATCCTCTAAATTGTTCAAAAGAAGCTAGAATTCTGACAAGCGTGACGAAAACCGGTTAAAATGATTACCGTTCGGAGGTGGGTGAAAGTAAAGAAAACAAAATTTCCTTGAACACGTGACGGTCAAAAGAACGTGGCATATTATAGTCACATCATAGCAATCTAGTTTCTGATAAAACACGTTTCCGGAAAAAACTGTTTTTCGTAGATTTAGGGGATTTTATTGGTTTATTATCTCGTTATTGATTTTCTTTCATTTTATCATCGGTTTGATCGGTGGCATCTGTTGCTCTATTTTCTGGTAGCCATTTTTCTTTTTAATTTTAACTGCAAATGATGGATAATTCGATTGATTTGCATAAAGACCATTTAAGGCGGATAATTTATTAAGAATAAAATTAAACAGCATGTTAAAGCTTGATTTTTATCTAAGGTACTTCAATTATGGCTGCTTGTAAACAAGTGCGTCTTATGTTTTCTCTCTCATGTTACTCATAGTGTTGTTATTTACCGCTATAAATTTGAATTTATTTAAAAGCTTCAGTTCAGAGAATCTAGTTGCATGAATATCACTCTTTTTTAATTTTATAGTTATGTAAAAAGTCCTTTTGTTACATTCATTTTATATTTTGTCTTTTAAATCAATACCAAAATATTTTTACTGAAAAAAAAGATGTTTCCAGATCCATTATAAAAGCTATGTAGATATGTTCTAAGAGGTTTTTTTCCCTTGAATATATAACTTAAAAAGTAGCAACATTTTCAGTGAAATATTTATTGCAAAGTGTTCTGAAACTTTACATATTATAAAGAAAAGTTTTAATTTTAATCCTAGAAAAACGAGCAACATTCTCTATTTTTTACAAGACTAGTATTTTTTACTTAAACATAAAAACTCAATAATGTCGAAATTTGATTTTTTTTTATTCAATAGATTTTTAAATTGTATAATCTTAAAAAGTAGTAATTTATTATTTAATATTATGCTTTTATTAAATTTTGCTCCACTATAAATATTACCGGTGCTGTTCCGTTTCGCTGGCACAGGCGATAAAGTCGCCAAAATATTATACAACCAAATGGAATATTCCCACTGGTTAATTCTTACGACCACATTTTTAAAAGAAGTTGTAGTCTTTTCTTATCAGTAACGCCTTTTCCATAATACTTCAAAAATGGATGAAAAGTAACGAGAACTAACATTTAGTAACATTTTTTTGTGTTGTTTGTGTGTTGTCGCCAATAAAGCCTGATTGGCAATATTTGCGCCGGCGATACCGAAAAGTACCATACTAGCATGTTAACTTTAATTATGTTAAAAATAAAAGAACAACAATTTGCATTTACTATGTATATATGTGAATGTATTAATAATAAAAAACGGCGTAAAAATGTTTATTTTATGTTTGAGTTGCGTGTTATACATGTAGTTTAAACATGCAGAACAAAAAATGCAACAAATTTTGAAGGAAGGACTTTTTGGAAAAAAATATAATCTTGTATAATTTTGTTTTCTTCTATTGCATCGTAAATTTTATTCTTGAATTTTTCCGGATTATCTTTTTAAACATTTGACACAAATGTCAAAATAGTTATATTTTTCAAAAATTTGATCTTTTTCTTCAAAAGGCTTGTAAAGTTACATTAATGGCCTATTATAACATAGTAAAAAAATGTTAACAAAATAATTCCATTGTTTAAAAAAAATTAAGTTATTAAAATTATTGTGTCCCATTTTTAAAAGATTCATTATTTTTCATATCACTAAAAGTGTTTTATTTCACCGCCAATCCAATTTTCAGTAAAATGCTTTTTTGTACCAGAAACCGAAGAGCAGAGAGTACATTACTTTAACAATCTTCGTATCCTAGGAAGTATTTATCGGTTCGATATTTATCGTGTCAATTCCTAAGCTAAGTGATTATTTCTCTTATCTCGGAAAGTTAAATAATGCCAATGAAAAACAATTACTTTCATTTCTGTAAAAAAATTGATGTTTATCCTATTCAAAAAGAGGAAACGAGATTTTGAGACAATGCTGTCATACTTAAATAACCAATACCAAACTGTTCACTCGTGCATAAAATAAGCCAGTGGTATTTCCGAAGCGTGGCACAAAATCAACAGTAGCAGGAAATATTTTCACTTGTAGTAATCACTTTTAAATCATTATTCAAGATGTAATTACTAGTTGAAGAAACTGAATTTACGTATTAACTTTGTGATCTTGACAATTTTTTTAATGACTGATTAATTCTTTTCGAGGGAGATAGTAGATGCTTTCATGAGATATTTTCATTGAAATAATATCTGCTTGTTTGTTAAATGGGTGCTTCCGGTTGCATATTTTATCTCTGCTAAAAAAAACTGCCTAAGAACACTTTCAACTAAATCAACTTGTACAGCACATAACAGAAAAAGCAGACAGCTGTAAGCTAGTTTTGGATAGAAATTGCTTAGGTCCTTTCACACGTGATCAACTGGCATTCCCTGCTGTACCACTTCCTCAAGCTCTAAAAAAACACGTTCTCCTTTTCATTAGTTGACTTAACTAAAAGGGTGTTGTAGAGCCTGCGCTCCTCACACGCTGCTACTTGTGTATCGAAAATGGCGATAGCTTTTTACTGCCTCTTTTTCCAATTCAGCCATTGAACCGACGAGACAGCTGTAAGCTAGTTTTGGATAGAAATTGCTTAGGTCCTTTCACACGTGATCAACTGGTATTCCCTGCTGTACCACTTCCTCAAGCTCTCAAAAAAAACGTTCTCCTTTCCATTAGTTGACTTAACTAAAAGACTTAAGTTGACTTAACTTGTAGAGGCTGCGCTCCTCACACGCTGCTACTTGTGTATCGAAAATGGCGATAGCTTTTTACTGCCTCTTTTTCCATTCAGCCATTGAACCGACGGGACCAGCACTCCCATTTCAGTTAACTTTGTGACCACATATAAAATGAATTATCTCCCTCCTTATACCTAAAGAGTAGTGACAGAAAATGAGTTGAGTGGCACATAGTTGCGTTATATGTAATCAGCCTTACACTGCTGATATGCTTAGTAACGTTATATGGTGGTATCAGAGACGTCTTAAGGCTCTTTGAGGCGCTAGGTCCCTATACAATAATAGACCCTTCCTGAGATCTTTAAAGGTATATAGCATGCAGTGTCAAATACTCATTCAAACGGTAATTTGAAGCAAATGTGAACGACTCACAATCTCAGAAACATAGTCACAAACCGGCTCGACCTATTTTGACTAATTGAGTTGAATGATTGTACATGGTATTAGACCTGGTTCTAGGCATGGATAAAAATCGCCACATAATTATACAGTCGTACCACTTTTACCAGTTGGCATGCAGTTTGAAATTCTCTGTTTTTTGGAGAATATGTACGAGAATAATATTTGACAGCACATTACAATTATCCAGATCATTGATGGTCATATTAAGATAGAGTCGAGAACGAAACAAGGCCCCCACCGAAGATGAGGCCCTGTGCCAAAGCCCAGTTGGCCCATGCCTTAAGACGTCCTGGGTGGTATTTAGCAGTATAAATACAAACACTCTGCCTACCATTTATAAGTCTACTGAGTAAGCTACTACAATACCCATAAATACATTAAATGTAAATAAAGACCCATTCGACTATGATCAATACAAGTAAAAATTTTACTTGAAAACTAACAATACACATTGCTCGATTCAAAGATTATCTAAATAAAGCAAATACCTTTTGTAATTTCGAATGATGGTTAGCGGTCAAAATCAATACTTCAATTGGCATTTAACTATTTGTCTACAAACGATAACATGTTTCAAATACGTCAGTTCTAGTCAAACAATGGCTCAAATTACCCATTGGTTGCACTTTCTCTACTAATCAGAATATTGCTGTATCACAGATTTTGAAATATATTTGCAAATTTTAAAAAAAAAATGCTAGACTGTCATAAAACAGTCCTGGTTCATTTTTATCACATTTTTGAATTCGTTCCAAGAAGAAAATTGAAAATATCTACCTAGAACTTTATTTTTTACGTCTGAAATAATTTTAAAGGCGCATGTATTCAATCGATAATATTATTGTGTCTCACCAATGGCATAATGGATTCTAGAAGGCTCGAAGCCTGGTTGACCCAAGAACTGACCCTTTACAAGATCCGGCTGGCTAGGGGCCCAATATCTGACTTTACAGGGGGAGCTAATATTCTCCGTTAAGCCACTGTTTCTCACATATTCTAGAAGTAAAAAATAATTTCGGAACTAGAACGATACAAAGGAATTTTCTCTATTGTATTTGTGTTCTCTTTGTGTATACAATATATTTAAAAAAACTTCTATCTTCATAAAAAATTATTCAAGTATATTCATAACTCTTTTAGTTTTCTTTTATTATTTATTATAACGTTCACCTGAATGTTTTTATTTCAGTACTCGGGGGATTTCGATAAAAATGACAAGGGTTTTAACAATTATACACAGTAAAATCAATAATCTATTGTTAATTAATTAGCTCTGGAATCTTAAATAGAATCAATGAAAAATATCACTGCTAACGATAAATTACTAACCTATAAATTAAAATTATACCCAATATGAATAGTTATATATAATGTCTAGAACTGTAAAAAAAAGTTCTCTATAGTAATTATTAGTGTGATAAAACGAATGAAAGAAATTGTTCGCTTTAGTATTATCCTTTTCCTGGTGAACATAATATTTGTGTGTGTAAGAATAGAATACTTTAAATATATTTAAATCTTTTACGCATTTTGATTTCAAAAATTACTCATCAATTCTTACACTTTACGGTTAAAGCCAAATAAATAATAATTCGTGTGAAACCTTTTATCTAAAAATATCTGTGAAAAAATAATAGTGAGCAAATTTTGTTTGTCAGATACATTCTACAATTAATTGCAAAAATAAAATTTTCTTAAGAATAGTGCTTATCGAAATGAAACCTCATATTTAAAGGCAAATGTCTATCTATCGAAACTAAGAGTAGAAAGAACTGCATGTCATTAAAAGTGTAAAGATAGTTGTTGAATGATGGTATTATGAAAGTAACTTTTAATCCTGAATCCGGGATATAAGATATCATTTGTTTCTTTATAACAATAACTGTGAAAAATTGGTTTTGTC
Source organism: Trichonephila clavata (assembly GCA_019973975.1). NCBI lineage: Eukaryota > Metazoa > Arthropoda > Arachnida > Araneae > Nephilidae > Trichonephila > Trichonephila clavata. The sequence goes on from BMAO01022894.1 coordinate 28,844, forward strand.
TTTTAAATTAAACATCCCTCATTATTGAACGATGAAAAGTAAATATTTTCTTCTGAGGAAACAATTCGAAGTATTTTCACTGATTCTTCACATTTTCATTTTGCAATCACTCATCCTCATAATTTCGTAACTTCAAGCTGCATTCCATTATTCATTCCACAATGGCGATGATTATTCTAATTATTATGAAACAAATAACTGTTTATACTTCATCAGTTCACGATTATTTAGATTTAACAGGATACAAAACAATGAACGGCCTAAGAAAATAAAATACAATTCACCTTCATGAGAAAAAAATTAAACTCTTTCAATATTAAAAATAAAACGTGATCATTTCTTTGTATTATGAAATATCCCCCTTACCATTGTTAAGAATCATGCATGTTCGACTGGTATTCAGTTGTTTTGTAAAATTAATTTTAAACTTTTGATCAAATAGATAAGAAAAGGAATGAATCAGCGATAAACAATGCATGAATTGAAGATTCTAGTAAGAACATTGTTCAATAGTTTCTTCTCCCCATACTTACGTGTTAACTATTTATTAAGGGTTCAATTATCCACAGTATAACTTTCCCCTCTGTTGAACTTTATCATCGATTAAGTTTCAAGTAATTTTTTACACCTATAATCGATTATTTTTCTTTGAATTTATCAAAAGGACCTGTCCCATTAACAGTTTCCAACGTAACTCAGTAGAAATCACAACTCCGCGTAACGGATGATTATTGAATCACGACTTGATGTATAATGGGTGTGTTATACCCGCTGAGGTAGATACAACGATTCTGTTAATGAATTTTGTTGGTGTTATTATTTATAAGTAAACAACAATTTAAAATTCTTTTTTGCGTAATACAGCTACCGTGTTGTTGATTGGTAGAAATAAGATTCCCAGCATCCGTATGTATGTAAAATAATGCATATGTGTGAGAGAGATAATCTTAATTGGAGATAGTAAGTTTTTTACTCAAAGGTATAATTAGTAGTTCATGAATAATTTTTCAATTAGATGTTTCACACACGCTTCTTCTGCCTTTTTCCTTAAAATGATAAGAACAAATATTAATGTTAACAATATCTGGAATATTTATTTCTCATATGTAAATAAGAATGGCATACTTTTTAATAAAGGGGCATGGGAATTCAAAATAGAAAAATCTCTTACTATATTTGAAACTTCGTGAAATGCAAACGAATAATTAATATTCATACTATGCACAACTTTTATTTGAAAACATTTGACATTTTTTCCGGTCTCTGAATTTTTTGATGAAATAGATCTTTGAAATTTAAAATACAAAATAATGGTTTCAATTGTTACTGATATTTAAGTTTAAAATAAAGGATATCACCATGCGGTTTTTTAATTAAATCACTTTAATGGAAAAATAGGAACTTCGCAGAGCAATCTTTTTCATAAAAAAAACTATTTCTAATTCTTATTAATTGCAAAATGCTTTGATAAAATATCAGAATAAAAAACACTTATTTAGAATAAAAAATACAATTTTAAAACTTTGTGAATTTCTTGTAAATGTAGAATTTAAAAATCTACATTCTAGAGAAATGAATGTAATAAAACGACGCGCTACTGAAAGATTTTAAGTTCATAAACACAAAAAATGATTCTGTATTATTAGACAATACACAAATTCGAATCATTTTGTTACTAACGGTAAGTAATCACAGTAGCAGTATTTCTTCGAATCAGAGATATTTTTCTTAATTTAAGTATTTTCCTTCTTACGTCTCTTTTATATTCAAAATAACGCTAAGGGAGTCATTTCACAAACACATTTCTTTAAATTTTCTGATTTCTTTAAAAATAAATCTTAAGATTTCCTCATGTTTTCATCAATACATTACCATAATATGCATTGAGAATGAAAGGAGGTATATACATGTAAATTAAGTGCATATGTAATTGTACATGATTACTCAATATTATAAGATACTCATTAATCAGTGACACTCAACCTGCGGCCCATGTGGCCCAGTGGCCTTTTCTGAGTGGCCTGGCTATGGCCCATTGCACTAAGAAATTCAATTATTTACGAACAATGTGCTACAAATTTAGCAGGAAATTCTATCAATAAAGCAATAAAAACTATCAATTTGCTTTTTTAATAGCAGATTGTAAACAAGAGGCTTGGACATAGATGAAAGGAAATCGAAATTATCCATAACTCAGTAAAAAATGCACAATAGTAAATATTTTTTGTGCGTGTTTGATAGAAGAGTTAATAAAGTATTAAAATAAAAGCCGAAAATGAGAGTTTTAATATTTTGATCAATTCTGTTTAGTCCAATGCTGCTTGGACTTATAGTGTTTTTGCCACATTATCCCTATGTTGCGGCCCGCGTGAAATACCTGTCATATATATATGTGGCCCGGTGGGAAAAAAGGTTTGAGTACCCCTGCATTAAATCATTTCAATGAATTGCACTTTCCTAAGATCGCTTTTTGAATATTTTGAGCCATAATCATCAACTGATTCATTTCTTACCTTTTAGATAATATATAAGAAATTTCAAACTTTATAAGTTAGCTGTGTGTTTCACATGTTATTTCTCTTTTGTGGACTTTAATTTGTTCGATAGCTTCTTATAGTTATTTTCATCTAAGGCTGGGTAGTTTTAATAATACAATGGTAGCAACTTTAAAAATAGGGCTTAAGGTATCCGACTATGTTGAAAAAGTGTTCTTTAGGTGTTTGATGTTTTGTAATGTTTGGGCTATTAGGGAAAAAAGAAGTATAATTTTTAAGGAAGAAGGAGTAACACATAAAACAAGAGAGTTTTTAAAGTTGTTTTTGTAGCATTTACTTTATCTAACTTATAAAAATATTTTTTAATGCGTTTTTTGAAACATGCAATAATTTGTGCACGAAAAATGGGATATCTTCCAAACAATCCAATCAAATCCGATGAAATTTGTAACATATATGTTATGGGCCCTTCAGAGTGTAACAAACCGCAGGTTTTAAGACACCTTTCATCCCATTTTACAGCCATTTTTAGCTTAGAACATGCAGTAATTTTGATGAAAAATCATTATCATCAAATTTAAATGCTAAAAAATATTTATTTCTTAAAATATTTTATACTGTGGTTTGTGACATTTCAGAGGAATCAAGAAATATATTAATTGAAATTAAAATTGCATAATGTGCAATTTATTTTTATTTATAGCGTTTTTCTTAACTTTATAAATTTTGCTAAAATTTCATAAAAATATTTTTTTTTAAAAACAAAGAGTGATACATGATATCTATTTAATAATTCTGACTTTTTAAGCCTATTTATGTTCTTTAAAACAATAAATTTATTCTGAAAATCAATTTTTAAAAAGTTGGTCTCCGAACCTAGTTGGATACCTTAAAAACTCGTACATTTTATGAGGAAAAAAAACTACTCTAATAATAACATACTCTGAACTCCTTGCCTACATTTAACACTATATTTAATATTCCATTCGTTTCTGTTTGAATTTATTCAACCCTTCAGCATACAGTATGCGTCTTCAAATCGAATCTTTTTTCAATTCCTACTGTTATCTCACTCTCTCCCCATATATATATATATTATATATATATATATATTATATATATCTTGTTCGCATTTTCAATCGTTAATAAAATACTTTCTAATCATCCAATCAAATTCAAATAAATTTTTTAAACTTGTAGTGATGACACTCTATGTTAATACGGTTTTTTAAATATTAATTCATTAACTAAATTAAAAAAGAACAAATACTAACAAACAAAATAATAGTGCAACAGCCTATATAGAAAGTAAAATCGTTTGATGTGTCCCTGTAGTACAATAACAGCGCGTTGGACTTCTAATCCAAAGATCGTGGTTCGAATCCCACCTAGGATGGCCTAAATTCTGAGAATGGATTTTTTTTTTACTATATATTTTATTAGAATAGTTAAATTTAATTAATGATTCAATAATAACAAACAAAAAATAGTTGAATGCCATTTACAGAAAGCAAAATCGCTTTCTATTTTGTCACTTTTTTGTGATTCTGTCATACGTATATACATAATTATATTACATAATTATATACATATTATAATTAATAATTGTAATTATAATAAAAGTAACTAAAATAAAAAATTTCTTTGTTGACCTAAGTAGGAATTGACTTAAATTTTTTTTTATATTATACTTATTTTTATTTTAATACCAAATACTCTGATGTTATTTTCAAAATGAGTATTAATGAAACATTACTAAATTTTTATCACGTGGTATAATAAATGGTATATCTATTTCAAGAATTTTCATTTTATGTTACGCTATTTTCATAGAAATTAAGATAGTTCTTTTTTCTCCAAAAAATATTTCAATTTATTAGACGAAGACAAACTTAAAAATTAAAGCCCTTTGTGAAATGCTATAAAATTATTATAAGAGTTCGTTTTAAGGAAATAATTGTTAGTTTTACAAATATCTTACCTGGATTTTTTTTAAAAATGATAATACCACAATTGCTGTAACAAGCATTTTGAAATTTTCCAATTAAAACAGTTGAATCTGTTCCAAGATTTTCCTCCTATCGAACTAACATGATCTAATTCTTTCAAAAATTCTTCTGGAAGATGACTATCGTTTTTATTCATCCGATCCATTCATTTCACTATTTCGCGAAATTTCCATCGAATTGTCCTTAATAACCCAAAGAACAGATCTAATGTGACATAAATCTTACAAATCTAATCCATAACTGTTTTTAAAGGAAAGTTAAGGAAAAAGCTTATCACAAAAAAAACTTTCTAAAGATTATTTTCCCGCCAAAGGCGTACATCTCGAACTCAATGACATGGGGAAAAAAGTGTCACATAACATCTAAAACGTGGTATATAAGATTAAAAGTGATACTTTCACATCTCTAAGCGATTAGCAAAGCAAGTAGAGCGATTAAGCTACAAAATTAAAGTTTTCTCATGCTTTTTGTGTGTTCTGCTCGTCACACAAATGATAAGTATATTCGAATAAAAAGTAATATTTAAAACTTTTGGATTACATATGTAATGCATCACGGTCATTTCAAGTCTAAAAAGAAGATTAAGTTATTTTTATAGTTCTCTTTGACAGATTAAAATATTAAATGCTTTTTATTTGTCGTGTATTGCAAATTAACTTTGCGTTTGCGATTTCAACGATATGTGAGGTACAGAATTTGAATAAAAACGAATTCAAAATACTTCGAAAATCAAAATTAACTTTCAAAAGCTATTCCTCTTTGGCAAGTATTATATAAGCATTATTCTGAAAAAATACTGCTGAAAATTACTGACACTAAAATATTTAATCTACAGTACTTTGAATTATAGATTAATATATTAATAGATTATTATAGAACACAATGAATTATTTTAATTATGATGTATTTTAGTACATAACTGCAAAAGTGCTATTATATAAGTACTCATACTTTGTATAGATTTCGCTGTTTTTAGTGCAGTAAAGCGTATCCTTTAGAATATTCAAATTAAAAAACAATTTTAAATAATTTCTTTTCTGGTAAATTACATTTATAGTTAAACTTTTTTTAAAAAAAATGATGACTGTAAATTATTGAATGTTAAATAAATTCCATTTTGATACCATTGTTGTTTGTATAGTGATGAAAAAATCATTAGAAAACATCATAAATTTTATTATAACTTTGAATCTCGTATATTTCAATTTTTAAAGTACATGACATTTTTGGACATTAACTTTTGCGTCATGCAAGGATTGTTTGTACTTTTCTAACACTTTTGTATATTACACTATTATTATTTTCTTATAAAATAAAAACAATTACATAATTCTTTTTATATATTGAATTCCACTTTTATTTAAATTTATCAATTTATGATAAAATAATTTCAATTCCAAAAATTAATCACAGGATGAATTTTAAATTATAAAAATAAATATGAAAACCAATTTTCTTCCAAAAAACTAAATGACTTTCTTAAAATGCAAACTTTCCAATATAATACTCGATGTATTCCACTTTTGATAAAATAATTCAGTCTTCTTTACACATAAAAATAATTTTTATAAGCTTATTTTATTTCAATATCCTTAAAATTATTAATAGATAATTTAAATAAAAATATTTTCATCGAAAAATAAATAAATTATTGATAATCAATAATAATTGATAATTAAATCAATAGGTAAATATTACTTATCTATTGATGCTTTGAAAATTATTAGTTGTAAAAAGTTTTAAAAGTTAAATATGTAGTTAAAAATGTCTTCACGTAATTTTAAGTAACAGGATCCAAAATCTAAAAAGATTTTCTGTACAGAAAGGATTTGCATTAATATTTTATCCTAAATACAATATTTATAGACTGCAATTTATGTTAAAAATTCTACACATTTCCATGAAAATTTTTTTTTCTGATTGACGTAAAATATTTTACATGTTTTATCTTTTATACTACCGTGGTAAAGTAATTTAAAATTCACTTGTATTTTTAATTTATGGAATATCTATAAAGTCTTAAGACATATTAAACATGTGGATGTGTAGAGAGAGACAGTTTGATCAGACTCTAATATTAAGCAAAAATCGGTATATTTATTCTGGATCATGAGCATTACATTTAAAAAGTTAGAGACACAAGACTGTATAGATTTAAATAGTATACAAATTCCATATTAACTCCAAAAATCTATAAATTTTCTGAAGTTATTTTAAACTTTATTGTTGCATTAAATATACGACTTAAATCTCGTAAAAAATTGTGAATTGGAATATTTTATATTGATGTGAGTATTATAAAAAAATTTCTGATCCATTTGGTTCTCTCTCTGCTGAATATTAAAATATATAAATAATTTCCTAATTTCTACATATTCATAAGAAATAAATCTTTAAGAACCGTGATTAAAGATTTTTATTAGTACTTTAAAGGCCTAATTTTTTATAGAATTTAAACTAGGTTTTTCCATTTGTCATCCATTAAGTATTTGAATTAGTGATTTATTCGTCTGGCATCCTCTCTTCTCATATTCAATATAAATCAAATGCTAATATGGAACTGCTCCAAATATGAATGAGAAAATTTTTATGTTATTAGCTGACCTACTTCAAGAAATGAAAGCGACAGCAATCAGCAGTTCGTAAGACGAATATAAGTGGACGTCACAGAGGAACAATATTATCGCCTTAATTAAATCCCTTTCAAAAGAGTCTGGGATGTTTTTTCGCATCGAAGGTCAAGATGTTGTAAGAAATCGTGATGGAATAATAGTCAGAGCTGTCATAAGAATCATTATGTGCTTCCGAGCTGCACCAACTGACGCTGAAAAAGGAAAGAGCTCTCTTTAGAACATGAAGTGATTCTCATTCTGTTTCAATCAACATTATTTTTAGTGTTCCTATAATATTATATCAGACCGATGGTTACGTTAAAAAGAAGGCTGAAATACAATAGCCAATTAACAATACTTAAACAAAAGCAATGTGTTATTATTTTCGAGTTGTTCACGAATCTTTTAAACGATTCATGCTCGTTTATGACGTATATGAATGAGCCAATCAGGTTGGATCGAAAAATGTTTGAATGAATTTTGCTTAAGGCTGCTTTTCTCGGCTAAAGAAAAGACTACACTATTGTAAAAAATAAACTTGTAGCATGATGTTTGAAAGAAAATATAAACGAGTTTTTTTTAAAATTATACTAGAATGTTTCACTTTTGTGAATAGTTAACCTGATTCTTAAAGAATTTGAAATTACGCTTTATTTCAAAAGATTTAAGAATAATATTAACAAATCAGTTGCGGCATATATTCCTTTGACAACAATGTAAATGTTTTCTTTTAATTATATTGGTTGATAATATAAATGACGATTTGAATGATAAAGATAAAACGGAATTTTTAATACTGACTCCTTCGAAGCAAAACATCTATTTTGTGATTCATTTAAATGTAAAATAATTTAAAATAATAACAAATGAAATAATAATAATAAAGTAATAAATAAAAAAATTAATAATTATGAATAATAAATAAAATAACAAATAGTAATAAACAATAAATAAAATAATAAACAATAATAAATAAATTAATAAGTAATAATAAATAAAATAGTAAAATAGTAATAAACAATAAATAAAATAGTAAATAGTAATAAACAATAAATAAAATAATAAACAATAATAAGTAATGATAAAAGCAGAAATAATAAAAAAAATTTAATTTTCGTACGTATTTATTTATGGATTTACCATTTAGTAATTTTATATCTTTTTAATTCTTTCCTTCTTTTCCAGTAGTTGATTATTCCTTATTTCTCTGTGTGTTAGCACGTTCAGGACCATGATCACATGTGAGATTGCGTTTTTCTCGTTCTGAGTGCCATGATCACACCGATGTAATCTGAATTTGGAACATAAGGGATTTGGAATGATTATAAATCATAAATTTAGCATACTTTATTACAGTAATGATTTTAAAGGAATTTTAAATAGAGTTAGGCTTAACAGGAAAAATCGCCAGGTCCTGAACAAATTAATGATCTAAGATTGTTTTTGTATGTATCTTGTACTATGAATTGAAGTGGCTTAATTGTCCCCTTCAATCCAAATAACCAACCCACCTTAAATGTGTGAATAGGAGCCTTATTATATTTTAATTATTAAAATAATATGAATTTTTAAGAAATAATTTAAATTTAGCATACATGATGTATCTAAAAAAACAAATATAAATGGAAAGAAATGTAAAAATACAAGAAGTAATGAGAAGTCGAAATAGAACATAGAATTTTGGGTAAGAACAGAATTGTGAGAACAAAGAGTAGTAAAAGACTGAAAGGCAAACATGGAAGCTAGATAAAATTTATCTTACATAGAAAAGGTATTACGAGAATCCAAACATTTCTTATTCGTCATAGTTTTATATCAATCTTTTGTTCAGAGGAAATCTAAATGGGTTCAATTTATGAATTTAACTCAATTTTTTTGGCGTTTATTTACCTAGCTATATTATTTTAAATATTCCTAAGAATAGAAAAAAGCCTTTAGTGCTTAGAAGAAATACTCATATGTTCGTAATATTCTACTTTAGAATCAGGAATTTCTCATCACTTTTGCAGTGTTCTTTGTCTAACCTCCATATTACACCAATGAAAAAAATACTCAGTGAATTTCCCAGATTCGTGCACATTTTCCTCGGTATTCAAAGGGCGTGAACTTCCTTTACCCTGTCACGAATCCCGCTTTTTTAGAGGTGAGAATAAGGTTCAAGATGAGGTCACTAATATGGAAATAGTCCGATGTGGTTTTTAGAGAACAATGAAAAAAAGTACTACGAGAAGGAAATGAAGAGCATAAATGTCCTTTCACAATGGTTGCCACAGTATCTTTGCCATGATCTAGGTATAAACTGAGGGCTGATTGAGACATTCAAGTTGAACTCTTGAGGGCTTGTGGGGTTTGTGAAATACTATTGGGACATAAAGCAATTTCTGGTCGATATTTGGATAGATATTTCTAGGTTCTACTAATGTGCACAAGGGTCAGATTCATCCATCATTTCTGGATCAAATGTTTTTGCTCCAGTTTCGGAGGAAATTCCAGAAGATTTTGCTTCATGGCAGTGTGCAACTTGGATCCGCTGTTGCAATATGTGAGTAATTTTAGAGGGGAAAAAAGTATGACTTCAATTTTGAATAAGAAGTTTTTCTTAACAATATTTAAGATGATTAGTAAGAAATTTTTTCCGGAAAAAAATTTACCTGTAACCAGTCTAATCAATCAATTTATTACTACAATAAAAAATCAACCAATTAATGTAATAGTCAATCAATCACAAATGTTGTAATAGCCATTAGCAGAATTTTTTTAAATTGAAACAAGTATTAACCAACTGTTCTGTGTTTACATTTTAGTGGCTGTCGGAAAGCGTAAAGTTAACAAGTACTTGATAGATATGTCGCAAAAAGTAATCAGGAAATACTAGAATTCGTATAAATTTTATTTTAACATCACTAGCTCATAAAAATAATTGCCGCCATAAAAATTAATTTAATTCAGAAGCCAATAGTACAATATTTATTATCCGTTATTAAAACCTTTATAACTTCCTGACTAAATTATCTCTTAAAAATGAAAGAATGATCAGAAAATGGTTCTTAAAATTTTTTATATAGTTATCTTTTTAAAAGATTTTAAGCGAGGATTTAGTAGGTAAGCAAATTTCTAACATGAGTTTATTCTTATTTTTCAATTTATCACATGAAAAAATATTTGAGGAAATTTTTTACTACCTTCAACTATAAATATTTCAAAATCCTTCCTTACTTTAATATACTCTTACCTGTACTATATGAATGTATCAATCAATTTTTCATTAATTTTCGACTGCACTCTTGGTTGATTATTAATTTTATGCATTGTATTTTTATAAATCATATATTAATAAAATAAGCGTGACTTGGCATTTAAGGAAATACTCAGAACAATTTTTCAATTAAAAAATGTATGAATATGAATTCTATATTTTGTCCTAATACATATAAAAATGGATATTCTAACGCACTATTCATTTTTTTCCGTATGCTACGTATTTCATATTTCGTTGATTTGATTCTAGTCGTTTTGTGGAGCAATACAAGAACTGTTAGCGAAGGACCTCGTACTTTTGAGACTCGTTCATGAAGATGACGACACCAGGGCTGCCCCCCCCCTTTGCAAACTTCCGAACAATCCAACCTAAAGAACTGTAACAGGTCTTTTCACGAACCTGTTACTAATCCTCTTGGGGAAAATGGATTTTTGAATGTTGTTCTATTGCAAACTTTTTCTCGAAGAAGAAGGCAGGGTTTATGTAAATGAAGGATGATATTTAAGCAGTTACTTTTAGATACACGGAGTTAGTGGTGAGGAGTTAGAAGTTAGCAGAAAGTAGCTGTGTACTAGTCAAGAATTGCTCGACGATTAATTGATAAATAATTAAAGATTGCTAATTGACGATTTAGTCAATAATTTGAATTAGAATAATAACGACCAGAGATCGAATAACTGAGAACGGAATTACGGTTATTTAGACCATATATAACCAAAGAGCTCTAAGAGTAAGTTAATTGAATTATAATTATAAATACTAAGTATTCTTTCTACTGTGATTTTGCTTCTATACTTAATAAAAAGATGCATTTTCTACCTGGGTAGTTAAAATTAAATGACAGAATAATAAAGTAGAATTTTTCTGACTATGGCTGATCTTTATTCTAATCCCCAAACACCGATGAACGTGACAGGACGTTCATCACAGAACTAGAGTCTCTACAGATTTAACAACAATACCCCCCCCCCCACTCAACACGACGAGTATTGAGTGCCATCTGAACTCGAGCCCACGATCCAACAGAAAAAATTCCAGCTATGATTTCGATTAGTTCTATCATTATGTCTCGGTTCTGCCGTAGTCATTTTAGATACTAGATGTTAGATATTAGGCTCTTAAACTGTAATCTGTGGACCCTCTGAGGGCCGCAGCCCATTCTAATGAGATCCGCAAAAATCTCTCATCTGATGTTAAGATTTCCCTTTTTTTACAGACTCTGAATGGCTTCGTGGAGAAACTGAAAGAAACGTACCGTCCAAAACTAATCGTCTTAAAAAACTTAACGTACACTTAATTGTTCCCAATGAAAACTGTACTGGAACATGCATTTCGTCTAAGGATATTAATTCATTTTTTATATTTGCAACTACATAGCCACAATTAAAACGTAATATTTATGAGTCGGAAAATAAGTTTTCCCTGTCGACCCTGTCAGAATTGTGTATGAAAGTCAAAGCATAGAATGAAGCATTAAAGATTAAGACATAACTTTATTTTTCGAAATAAGTTACCAAGTGCATTGAGACATTCAATATATTGTAAATAACTGTATATATATTTTTTAATGATTGTTCTACATCAATATATATACAATAAAATACGTTTAACGCGAAAACGCTTTTGATGAAATATCGGTTAACACGAAATAATACAACGGTTACGACAAATTACTATGTATTTTCATGCATTTTTTCTTTTAACGCGAAACGAAAATCGCTTAACATGAAAAGAATTTTTTATGGGAATGAACAAACTACTTTAAACACCAGCCGGATTGTACAGTCCTATTGTATTGTCAGAAGAATTTATTGCAATAGATGATGATGATAATGTGTGCTCAGCCCCGATTGCAGCAGACAAAAACATTTTGAAGTTTGTTCAAAGCTCATAAAATATCATTGATGCAGATTCTGAAGAGGAAAATGAAATGAATAATGCAGCTCATGTTCCTTCATCATCCAAAATGAGGAATACCATGAGAAGTACATGTAATTATTCAGATGCACATTCCAATGGTGAAACGAATAACAAAATGAACGCTATTGAACAATTTGATGCCAAAACGGACAATTCAAAGAAAAATACTAGATTACTTTCCAAAAACTCATTAAATGTTTGTTTTTCAAAAAATTTTAAAATTTTGTATTAGTTTTCTTTAAATTCTCGTGAATGTTTTTGTTTCATTTATTTTTATCAAATACAGTCGACTCTCGATAATTCGAAGTTGGAGGGACCAATGACAAACTTCGATTTATCGAAAGTTCGAATTATCAAGAGGGTTGAAAATAACTCCCAAAATACACGAGGAGAAATTTTTTTAGAACATATTTAAAGTTGAAACTATGTAATAAAACAACAATTATGTACATATAAAATCACTTTAAAGTATTTTTAAAAAGTACACATATTATACAGTATAAATATTATACAGAAGTTAAAAATCCTGTATTAAAAGAATACATTTACTACATGCATACACAATCTCTGCTTCACAATACCGGACCATCCTTTCTGAACACATGTATAGCAAAGCCACATGTTAAACGAAAGATATGGATGGCTGACAACAGGTGCGGTTGGTCTATTGTCCACTTAGCGGAATGAAAACAACAAAAATGTGTATTTTTGTCTGAGGAATCCGAAAACTCTAAGAAGGGGTAGCAAACAGATGGTCATCAAAGGGGCTACGTTACAGGGGAGACGCGCAGAGACAACATAACGCAAAACTTGTAAGCTTCAACCTGTTTATTATAGGACTGTAGATGATAGTGAGTGTTCGAATTGTCGTGAGTTTTATAAGATAACTTCGAATTTTGCGTGTTGCAGTCAGGACAGCCACAGATTTTACTTCGAAATATTGAGTGTACCAAAACGTATTGTTTTAGTTCGAAATATCAAGAGTTTTTCTAGGGACTGAGCATATACTTCGAATTATCGAGAGGTTCGTATTATCGAGGGTTTGAATTATCGAGAGTGACTGTATATGCATATATACATATCTATGTAAATAAGATAAACTCTCTGATGAACTTAGTTTTGTATAAATATAGGGGGGTTGTGTAATATCCTTTAACGCGAAATTTTTTTTAACACGAAAAAATATTCCAGGCCAATTTTGTGTAAAGCGCGATTTTCACTATATTCTCTATTGGTAAAACTTCATTTAGAATTTTCCTTTAGGTGTATGTGCTAGATTTTCATATCTGACCTTTCCTATCGAATATCTCCAATCAAAGAAAACCAGTTGCATCCGTCTAAACAATGATTCGATTTCTGATTTAAATTATCCCATTATTCCACCTCCAATATCGTAAGTGTCAGAAAAGATGAAGTGGCTTCTTGATAATATATGCAAGGTGAATACATAATGCGTACAAAGATTGAATTTATAATAAAGTATGTTCCGTTACACGATCCCAACCGTTTACTAATCGTGAAAAAAATTAACAATTTAGTAATTTGATTAATTATGTTCCTTAACTAACTACTTGTGATTTTTCTTTTGTCTAAAATATTCGTGCACCTCCTTCAGGATAGAATTTGGAACCCCGTAGCGATGAAAACTATGAAAAAAATGGAACATTATTTAAACTAGATAGAATAGCTGGAAATGATAATGATTTCCACTTTCTTTTTTTCGTATGTGTTAACCGGATCAATCTAGTTATTTAATTGATCAATCAATATCAGGTGTCGTGTCCAGTTTTGCAAATGTCGAAATTTTCAATAATCTGGTTCATCTTTCTTGGTGCAGGAATCTAATGATTTGATTTGAGGGCAAAAAAGCGATGACCAGTCGACACATATAATGAAAGATCCCTGCTAATGAAAAGAATATTTTATTTAAGTATTATTACTTATAAATATGTATATATCCTTGATTAAAACTAATAAAAACAACTGCTATATGGATGTAGTACATTACACAAACACTACTTGTAGAGCGTAGATTTTCCAGAAAATCCTTATGGATCTAACAAAATTTGAATATAAATTTCCCAAATTAAGCTGCCTTATCTATTTTTGGATAGTAGCACTGTCAAAATATTAATTCTAGAAAAATTTTGAGAAGTAATTGCAGTTGCTTTCTCGTTGAATTTAAAGCTTGTTCCCTCTGTACGATTTTGTTTACTTACTTGGATAATACTTTTTATGCCCTATAAATTCTGCAAATAACTTACTCTAAGATATCATTCTTAAGGTATCCGGCTACCCTAAAATTGTGAATTTTGCCGAAAATAGACACATTTTTTATGATTTTATTTTAGAAGCCATCTTATTAGCTTTATAAAAATATCAAGTTTATTATTTTCCGTTCACTAGAACAAAAACTATAAGTGTTTTAGTAAACACAGATGCCATTACTTTAAGCAAGATGACATACTTTAAAACGCGTTTTATTCGAAATGTGTTTTTTTATAAAAAAAAAAACTCAAACGGGGCCAGCGATTACTAAAAAAAATTTGAAAATAATTAACTTAAATTTTGTGTGTATGTTCTGTATAATAGTCGAAGTGTTTTATTCTTCAGATTTATCAATCACTGTTTTATTACAAAATTTACAATCCCTTATGTTAATATAATTACTGTTTTCTTAAGCTATTTCATATAAGATAAAGTGCCTTAAGTTTTGCAAAAAATTAAAATATCTCTTATCCTAAAGGTCATTTCAAAAATGAATAGCATAGCAACACATCAAAATTGGAAAAATTTAAAATCTGTTTTTAAACCTTTGGTACAGAATGGGCCGCATTTATGTTATTTTTTGTCAATTTTTACCCATTTTTTCCCATTTTAGTAAAAATAATTTCTTTTTCTATTATTAATTTTAACATATTTTTCTTAAAATGTACTAAAAAGATCTAAAAACAACAAAAACATCTCCATATTTCCGGTTGTTTTTTTTTAAAGTTGTCGTAAGTAGAGAGATACCTTAAAACAGTAGGATCATACTTTTCATAATTCACTGAGTGATTTTTTCAGCTTTTCCTTTCTTTTTTTTATTTTGGATCTAAAGTAAATATTTGTAAGTAGACTTATAATACCTTTAAAATTTTAAATTAGGAATTTTAAAATAACCCGAGAAAAAAAAGACTTCGAAATGTACTTTATATTGTCATATAAGTGTTTATTATCATTAATTTTCTTGTATTCTATTTCAAAACTACAATGATTTCCCCCTCTTTATTACATATTAATCTTATGATGCTTGAATTTTTGTTATATAGCATATATATATACATATATATATATATATATATATATACAGGGTGTCCAGCCTTAATGTGACCCAATAGCTAATTTCCGAACCGTTCGGTTTAGATATACACTTCCAATTTGAAAAATGTTTTAAAAAAGGTAAGGAATGTTTTTACGTGTTTTTCAAACCAAAAATCCCATTTAGAAAAAAGTTACAAAAATTAACTTTTTGTACGGTTTCCAGGTCCTATCACTGATATTTAGGAAAAGATGCAGTACACAAAAACAAAGTAAACACAAAAAGTTTCATTTTATTATGATAAAAACTGACCGAGTTATGCCTACATAAAATTGAAGCATCTGAATTGCTCAGAAAAGGGGGTCGTATATACATTGAGTTTAGTGAACAGTAATTCACTATCGACAGAAAGAGCAACAGAAAAACATCATACTAATATTGAAACATCGTTTTAAACATCATAGATTGACAATTTGTATTGCTGTATGGCAAACAATAAAAGTTAAATTAAAGAAATACAACTTGTACCGAAAAGATTAAAACAGCTTATTTTAACAAATAGCAGCAAAAGAATACAGGATTTGCCTTTCAGATTACAGCATAATGTGGAATGATGCACCAATCATAAATCAGGGGCTTTATTATATCAGAATGACCAAATTAACTTAAATAATGCTCAAAAAATGACTGCTTTCCGCAGAAATGCAGTATCGAACCCGCGCCAGAAACTCCGCCTGTAGCTTCTGCAACATAGTTGGTGTCACAGACCTGCATGCCATGCTGATTCGATTGAGTAAATCGGGTTTACTCGTGGATTCACGTTCGTACACTTTGCTTTTTAGGAAGAAGCCCCAGAGAAAGAAACCAAGAGGGACTTCGGAAACTTCATCTTCTAAAAACTTGGCTAATGGTCCAGATAAAATTTCCGTGTATGATTCTGATGTTAAAGGTCCATCGAAATACATTGGGCCAATTAAGGTGCTCTTCCATATTCGGCACCACACATTCACCGACCAACGCACTTGGTGGTAATGTGGTCGTTTTAGATGTGGGTTTTCGAGGGACCAATAATGCGTATTCTTCGCATTAATAGAGCCTTGCCTCGAGAACTGGCATTCATCCGACCACAAAACTTCATTAAAAAAATTTGGATTTTCATCCAGTGTATTTAAAACGAAATTGCAAAAATCAAAACGACGCTTTTGGTCTCCGGGCATTAGTTCCTGCTCCAGGACTGGGCGATAAGGATATGCACCGTACGTATATAATATGTTCCACACAGTTAGATTTTGAATAGGAACAAGCCTTGCTAATATCCCGGACACACTTTCAGGATGAGCCAGGGCATATCCTAGAAGATCCTCAGCGGGTATCCGCAAGCTTGAACTTGTGGCACGAGACAAAGGAATACGTCTATGACAACTCCCGGTTTTATACACAATAAGATGGATGTCTTCGACTGAGAAATTTAATTGCATTAAGTCTTGCGGCCTCTCTCTTATTTCGATTACACTGCACCATTTCGCAGTATTCTTCATTTGAATATATCTCGTTCTCCTGTACTAGAATTCGTAATATTGCAATTGGTAGCGACTACACAACAGATTTTTAATAATCGCCATGATCAGTACCGCAGCAAATCAGTCTGAAGCCGCAGAAATAAGCTTATTTTTTTGGAACTGCTTTTGACATGTTTTCTTCGTCCAAAATATTTTATTTTTTCTATGTTTTACACGTGCACAGAATAAATTTTATTTCTTAAGTACTCATTATTGTATTATTAACGTATGATTTTAAATTTAAAAACGATTTACATAAAAGTGACGTGCAAGAGTGAAAGTTTCCTGGCAGAGTTCCAATTAATTTCACTTTGGAGACGGCCCCTTACTAGCTTCTTGAAAACGGCCGGGAAAATTGAGGAAATATACGATTTTCAAAGTTCCATAACTCGGCCAGTTTTTATCGTAATAAAATGAAACTTTTTGTGTTTACTTTGTTTTTGTGTACTGCATCTTTTTCTAAATATAAGTGATAAAACCTGGAGACCGTATAAAAGTTTAATTTTTGTAATTTTTTTCTAAATAGGTTTTTTTGGTTCGAAAAGCACGTAAAATTTTCCTTATCTTTTTTAAAACATTTTTCAAATTGGAAGTGTATATCTAAACCGAACGGTTCGGAAATTAGCTATTGGGTCACATTAAGGCTGGACACCCTGTATATATATATATATGTGTGTGTGTGTGTGTGTGTGTGTGTGTGTTGTGTGTGTGTGTGTGTGTGTGTGTGTGTGTGTGTGTGTGTGTGTGTGTGTGTGTGTGTGTGTGTGTGTGTTTAAACCTTTTTACCAAAACAGAAAATATGAAAGAAAAATTTATTACTGATCACACACACGCACATCTCCTTTCTCACTCCTGTCAGCTTGAAGGGGTGAGATTTTTCTCTTTTTTTCTCGTAAAGTGATATTTCTGGGTTGGAGTGTTAAAAAAATAATGCACTAAAAAGATTAAAAACAACCCTGACAAAAAAAAAATTATTTCTTATTTTAAGTACCTCAGTGACAGTACCAGACAACATGTAACGTATAATTGGAGATAGTTGGATTATTTTTAACTAGTATATTTAAAGTCACGTTTTTCTTGAATAAAAATATAGGCATTTTTTTGTAGTTTATTGCAAAATGTGATCGTTAAAAGGTTAAATAAAAAATAGTTTTGTGTTATGCCTTTTAATATATCATACACTAAATAAAAGCATTTGTATCAATTTTTAAATGTAATAGGCAACCTTTCTTGAATTATTGTCTGCGATATTTGTTTCATTTTTAATTTAACTAAGCAGGTATTTTAAGATAATTTGCCAATTTTTTAAAATGTTCAACATAATATTACCATTACAAAATAAGATGATAAATAAGTAATAATATTAAGGAACACAGAAAAAAAACATTTTAAAATAACATACATTCCAATTAACTGCAGAACTTAACAAGAACATTAAAATACATTCATCAATGCTTCGAAGTACTCTATCAACATTGCTATTCTTCATTTTCGAGAAAAAACAATAACTTGGAAAAATAATCATATATCTAGCTTTCATGTCTTCTTTGCAAGAAAGAACATCTAATCTACTTGTACGTAGAAAAAATTCTAGGGGATAACACGATTAAAGTTGAGACAGTCACTTCATCGAACCGAATGTCTAAGCTAAACATTCAGAAACAATTGACAGGAAGCTACAAGAAAATCGTGTCATCGTTCTTCTGTATCTAGAATATTATTTGACTGTCGGAAAAAGTTGGAGGAGATCGTATCTTAGACAAAGAGATTGTATAAGTGCATAGTAAAAAACTTAGATTACATGTTGAAAATTGTGCTGTATATTTGTGGTACCTTAAAAAAATCCGTACTTTTACAAATGGGATTCAGTCATCTTTTAAAAATATGGAAAATATTTTTGGCTTGAATTCAGATGAAACTTTAATAGTTTGAGCAACTAGTAAAGTTAAAATTGGTTCAATGGTTTAGTCGTATGAGAGGTTTTTAATCTTGTCGGAACTCAGGGAAATAATTAAAATAATGAAAAAATTGTAATTCATAAGTAAAGGAACAGAAATATGATAGCATTATTATGTATAAAATTTGATGTATATAAATACCAATCTTATAAAAGGTTAACAATACTAATTAATTTAATTGTGTTGTGTCCTTTTCTTCTAAAAGTCATCATTAAAAGAAAGATTATAATTTATAGTTATTGCAATTTGTGTTTCAAATACATATATTGTGTTTTTTATCTCATATATGCAATTAATTCTTATTTAAATCATTCGTAGTTAATTGTTTAAAATGACACAACAATTAAAAGAGTACACATATTTTTAATTTTCAAATATTATGATAATTTCAATAATTTGTGAATTATTAAAATGTATAAATATCATTTAAACAATATTTTTAAAGAATCTTTAAATACTTACATATAGAATTACAAGAATCTTTAAATATATATACATACATATAGCTAGAGAGAAAAAGAGAAAGACCATGAATGTATATACAGAGAGAGAGACCATAAGTATATATATTTGGCACTTAATAATCAATATTTTACTGTAAAATTTTGAAAAGTGAATTCAAAATTTAATGAAACATAAAGTAGTTTATTTCATTAGAGTTTGTATTCGACGTGCCATTGTTCAAATAAGATTTTGTATAGATTTAACGCGTTTCGTCTTCCATATTCCCGAAACGAACAATCCGGTAAACATTGTTACACTACATTCCAAATATTTTTGGTTGAATTAAGATTTGGGCTTTGTGATGGCCAAATCATTCGGGTAAATTAGTCTTCCTGTTCCCTGAACTAGTTCCGAATAATTTGTGCTCGATGGATATTGGTACTGTAGTCCTGGAATGTGCCAGATCCATCGGGGAAAAGAGCTCTATTGATAAGAATATCCAGCGATTTTGCAAAATGTTACTGACTTCACACCAGATCCATTGAAGCAAACCTGGGTCCTAATATTGACTCTATTTGCCTACACAGTGGGCACAATGCACGAAGAATCCATTGCTTCCTTAGGTTCCCTTCTTACCCTGATTCACCTGGAATACACTAACTCTAGACTCCTCAGACCACATAACATTTCTAAACTGTTCAACAGTTCAATTGTTGTGCTCTTGAACAAATTAGAGCTGCTTTTTTTTCATATAATCACCGAAACACGCGGTTTTGGGGCTTTGCACCTAAGATCTTGGCGTACTGAGCTTGTTGAAATGTTTTGAACCTACATCAATGTACATTGTTGTAGGTTCAACATTTGATTTTTTTTTGTCAGTTTTCTTCTTCAGTCACTAAAGAGACCTTCGGTTTTAAGAATTTAAAGGTTTTTTTCCGATCATATTTACTCAGAGATGTTTATGGTTCATCACTATCTTTTTAGATCTTAATAATATACTGGCTTACTCTTAATCCCTGTACAGCCAATTAAAGAAATCAACTAAAGAGATTTCTAAATCTCTTTGATTGCTTTCTTTAATTGATCCAGGAAAATAATTTTTTATCCTTTTTTTTAAATGCTAATACATTTTATCTGCTGTTGGGTGGAACAGGCTACAGAAATTATCAGGTGTTCAGTGCATACTATTTAAAAGATAAATTAACAGTGGTTATTTGAAAAACTCTGTACTTCTGAAGCATCAAGGGCTCTTACGTATTTGCACATTTATTTTACATCACAACTTTTTCTTTGCCAAGTATTGTATGTCAGAAATTGAATGCCAAATTTATCTACCACGCATCAATTAATATTGAAAAGTATGAACACATTTTTAAATGCATTTCATTAACTTAAATTTTAGATTGCTATCGTTACTAAAAATACGATTAAATTGAAAATGAGTTAAAACTTTTTCTAAGCAATCATCAGTGGATCAAAAAGAATTTAATCTAAGTGCGATTGATTGAAAGTAGCGCACTAAGACAGTTTTTAAGCTTACAATATTAATATTTAGCAATGATCTTAAATCATTCATTTCAGTCACTCAACATGTATATGAACTTACTTCCTTAAGCCCAATAAAATCATAAATGTTAAGAAAACAGAAGAGCAATTATCGTTGGCGATTCTTTAATATTTACTTTTGTTTTTCCTAGATCTTTTCAACTTTCTTAGAAACACGTAAGGATTTGATGTTAATCTGAAAAAATTGATGTCCTGTTTTGAAATAAATGCATTCTTCCCCTTGAAGAAAATTATTCATAAGATGTTTTTCAGAGATTTGCGGAGAAAAACATTTTAAAAGCTATGTTGTTTCGTAAGCAGCAGAAAGAGCATCATTGGTAAATCCAAGTGTAAGAGAGTTCTTACAAAATTTCATAGAAATTATTGATTCTTTCATTCTTGTGAATTATATATTTTAAAAAATAACGAAATAGAATTCCAAAAAATATAAATCCGATGAATAATGTTTATACAAGATATAACCATTTCTTTCGAAATGAAGGGAGATAAAAAAAAACAACTCTCTCTCTCTCTTTAACATGGATTATGTCACTGTAAGGAATGTATGACCTTTTCATCCATTAAATAAGTTATCTTGACGAAATCCAATATTTAACAGTATTAATCCTCTCAATCTGAATAGATTACTTTTATTTAGAACTGTCTCTTCAGCACAACATTAACTGATACTTATGTACAACAAAAATTTTAACAAATTATATATACATAAAAAGGTTTCATTCTTATAATTTTCTTATAATTTCTGTCATAAAAATAAATAAAAATCAGTTGCTCGATTTATTGGTATGCTACTGTCTGAAGTGAGTAAGTGCTGTGGGTTAAAGTCTACTATAAAACAACACAAGTATTATAATTCATAATTCCTTAATTTCATTGGTCAGAGAAACGATTATATATCCTTTATATTTTTATATAATTTCAATGATTCAGTTTTGATTTATTAGAAGACACACACAGAAGACGTGTATACTGACACAAAGAACATTACATAACTGATTCTATAAGCAAAAAAACTCAGATGACTTGCAGCGACATCTATTCATTTTACATTTAATTTACAACAACGAGAATTATTGGCAATGGCCCTTATGTTTTAGAAAAGAGGTCAAGAGACCAGCTACTGTCTAAAAGATGACCAGAATTAAAAATTTAAAAATTAGAATTGATAATAGTAAACACACACGGTGGATTCAGCTAACCTGCTTAGCTGCTACTTTGTTATGTGTTACACAGCCTATTGTAATCTCTCAGATTAAATGTGAGTAGATACACTGCTGGCCACCGTAAATGAAACACCAAGAAAGACAAGAGATAGGACAACAAAATTTATTTTGTAGATAACATGTTAACCAAGTATCAAATGATTAAATTTATAGACTTCTGTGAAGTGTAGTTCCTGCCAGAATCAGTAGCCAGAGTAGCCGCCATTGTTGGAGATCACCGCTGCCACACGCCTCGGCATTGATTCAAAGAAACTTTGGATGTGTTCTTGGGTACAGCAGACCAAGCAGCATCCACAAGTTGCTAAAGTTGATCTAGTGTGGCAGCTGGGGGTGTAATCTGGGTCAATCGTTGAGCAACCATGGACCACATGTTTACTATCGGCGAAAGATCCGCAGAGCGAGCCAGCCAGGGAAGCAATTCAATCTGGTGATTGACGAAAAACCTTTGGACAATGCGTGTCACGTGTGGTCGCGCATTATCCTGTTGAAATATAGCTGTGGTCAAGCCCTGAAGGTAAGGAAGGACAATTGGCTCCAACACCTCGGAGATGTAGCGCAGGCTGTTTAAAGTACCAGCCATGCGTACTAGAAGAGTGCGAGAGTGACATCCAATACCACCCCATACCATAATACCCGGTGCAGAACCAGTGTGGCGGTGCAAAACGTAGCTGTTCAGCATCCTCTCTCCACGGTATCTCCAGACTCGAATCCGACCATCGTGGTGTTGCCGACAGATGCGTGACTCATCAGTAAAGACAACTTTATTTCATTCAGCCGCCCACATCCTTCTTTCATCGCACCATTGGCGGCGGAGACGTGTGGTTCTGCGTCAAGGGTAGACCAAGCAATGGACGTCTTGCGGACAGACCACTCTGCTGTAAACGGCGTCAAATAGTACGCGCAGACACTGAATGATGCGTCACAGACTCAATGTGCTGTGCTATGGTTCGTGATGTGACTGAGCGATTCGTCACTACCATGCGCACAATTTGCCTGTCCTTACGCGAAGTGGTGCACTGAGGTGGATGCGATCGACCACGTCGGTGCATCGTACCTTCCTGCATCCAACGGTCACATATCCGCATTACAGTTGTTTGGTTTCGTCCAACACGACTACCGATTTCCCATAAAGATAATCCACAATCTCGGTAGGCCACTATCCTTCCTCTGTCGAACTCGGATACTTGATCAAAAGCTGATCGCTGTTTTCTACGAGACATAACTGATCATTTTTTGAAAAACACACAAGAAAAACACAATTGCCGAAATTTAAATCGTCGAAATCTCCAAGCCTTAAATAGCGCTTTGAGGTGGCGCCACAGACGTGTGTGATGTGCGTCTGCGCTGAAATTCTAATCATTTGCACCTCTCACCTCCGCTAATTCATGTTATAAATTTCATGTTATTTGCGGGCTTTCTTCAGGGTGTTGCATTTACGGTGGTCAGCAGTGTAGAAAAAGTTTTCAGATCAAAAAGATAGTAGAGTAGATAGAAGGGTTTTCTTTCTAAGATCTGTAAATATTTTTTAGATCTTAGAAAGCTTTTCCGCTTTTATGGGATAATTGGCTCTAATTTCATTCCAAAATAATATCATTGACTCCTTCGAATGTTTTGAAATTAAATCTCGATTATTACAGAGCTAAATTAGTATTCTCTCTTCATTCAAAGTTAATTCATATCTAGACGTATAATGGCTTACAAACTCAATCAAAAAACCTTTTTTTCCTAAATTTTGGGAAGTAATGAATCTGAGTGTTGTTAAATGGTCAATAACAATTTTATGAGTAGTTTACAGTCGGATATCTAAATAACGAAGTCCGTAAATTCCGAAAAAAAGTTTGTTATATGGAATATTCGTTACGTAGAGGTCATCTTTCAATTTTTTTGATGAACCACATAACACAAAGTTTATATTCATAAACACTATATTTTTAAAAAATAATTATTCACACCTTTTTGTTAGTTGATATATATTTATTTTATATATCTTATACCTATCCAAAAAAAAAGAAAAGAAAAAAAAAAAATTTAAGTAAAGTTTCCTGATGCCTTTATCCACTTCCTGAAAGGAAAATAAAACTTTTTTCTTTGATGTTACTGTAAGAAATCTTTTTTTTTCTTTGATGATGATTCGAACACAAACGTTTTGACATTTTCGAGTCACAAGAAAGGAAGTTACCAGTACGACTGATCAACACTACAAATGAACGGAGACTAGTTCAAAAATACGGGGACGCAAGACAACTCTTCTAAGGATGAAAGGAGATATCGAACATGTTTCGAGTGAACTGGACAATAAAGATCAAAGGTTGCACTTCTTGGATGAAACGCCCAGAATTCTATTGCTCTTGGCGATTTAGGCATCTAATAATACCAGGACAAGATTTATAACCACCAAAAGGTGTGTTAAAACAGAGAACAACTTGAAATGTCCAGAATACTTTTAAAATAGGGAAGAAAATATTGAATCACAGGAGAAAAAGTTCATTATATAGAAATGCATTTCGTTATTGGGAAGTTATTTTATGAAAAAAACCATGAAATGTTCTTGGTTCCAGAAAAAAGTTCGCTATATAGAAAAATTCGCAATATGGAGGCTCATAACATGGAGGTTCGACTGTATTTTTAAAAAAAAGGCCCCAAATGATTTGATTTTGAATTTTTGAGTTGCTTATAGTTTTAAAAAAATTGTCGCTCGCGCGGCACACATCAAGACTTAGGTGGCACACTAAAGTGCCACGGCACAGTGGTTCAGAATTACTGTCTTAGACATGTGTCGCGTATAAACTATTTCTTTAAAAAAGAAACTCTTTTACAGCTAGCAGAACACAAACATAACGCTGAGTAGGGAATAAGCCTGTAAGCTATATGTTCTCAACGTGGGCGATAACGCCTCCTTGAGGCGTTTGAGGCTTTCAGGGGCAGTAAAAAACCCAGAGAAAACTAGGGGAGTTGAGATGGCACGGAGGGGCTTGGGCAGATTAACCAAATATAGTCTAAAAAAAACTAAAAAAACACGCTGAGTATGTACACAAAAGTACACTTTAATATTGTTTATCTTATGTTGATTGTATGAAATCATTTCTTTATCACATGCACGAAAGTTCACATATTTCGGTAGTTCGGGAAGTGGGTGAAAAACTTAAAGCTTACATTACATTCAATTCTACATTAAATTGGATGATTAAGTGCATTTTAATTTCTGTAGTGCACGTGTTGTCTTTGTCTGTGAGCAGCAGGAAAAATGTTTCGTCCACTGCATTCCATTACGAAAATGAACCAGAAATACAATTAAATATGTTCACCAGGAATTCACATGTGATTTTTTAAAAAGGCTGAAACTGTCAATTTATATTTATTTTGAAAGCAATAGTTTATTATGAATTACTTCGTATAATCAAAAGCCCTGCCTGTCTGTATAACAGGTAAGCTAAAACATTTATTCCATTCTCTTAAGTGAAGAAAAATTCAGTAGCATTTCAATTCTAACAATCTCCTATCTATGACTAAAGTATATAATATTACACATTTAAATATATTTGTGCAATAGTTATTTCGGATGCGCCAGTAAAAAAATTGGGGCTTTAGAAAAAACTTAAATTAAAAAATATATTCTATTAGTAATAGAATATTTTTTAAAATGTAACTCTTGCTTTCACTATGTTTTATGTACACTCTTATTTCTGTAGAGTGGGATGGGGTGGTACAAAAATATTCACAAGAAAGGGGGGTATAAAATATTCATAAGAAAAGAGGGCGGTATCGAAATATTCGCTAGAAAAGGGGGCGCCAGCTCAAAAGAGGCGGGAACTTATGCTGTAAGCGATAAAATAAAAATTTCTTTACTTGTACCTGTATTGCTAAGGAAATGTATGCCAAGTTTCTAATCGAACGAAAATTGACATCCAAACAATCTCCACCCTTTTTTCATCTACGTGTTCAGAGCAACTATTCTTTACAATCATTGAATTCCATCAAACTTCCATTATTGGCCACTTCCGCTTCAAATGACTCTATTTACGTCAAAATTGTAGTGTTAACTTCAAAACAAATGATGTTGTAATATCACACATAAGAAAACACTTATGAAAAATTATTGATAAAAGATCAAAGTTTTTTGGTGAGTAACGCCTTCAATTTTATAATCGTGGTGACATTTAAGGTTGCTTTCTCCTAATGAATATTCTGAAGTTCAAAATATTCTTATTTGAAAAGAATTTGTTGCACTATTATTTCAATATTGGACGTAGACATAACAATTTTTATATTACACTCATTTTTTCCAGCAAAACATTTATTCTAATTCGAATTCGTAAGTTACTTTCAATGCATTCTTAGTGACATAAAGTTAAAAATTACATAACAGTAGAAATAGTATTAAAGTTTAGAAACAGTATTATAAAAAGTGTGCCTATTACAGCCACATAAACAATTAAGAAATTAATTTTATGTTGGCTTAATAGAAATATTAAGAATCGCTGGGTGGGAGTATAGAGTTCCTAGCTCTTCCAAGCTTTAACCTCCTATCGTTAGGTTTTTGAGTGACTTTAACGTTTTGACTCTTGCCCTTTGTTAGTTTAAAATACTATATAAATAAAGTAAACCTTAAGAAAATTATGAAAAATTTAACTTTAAAAATAAATGATTGCATTAAGTGCCTGAAAAATAGCTTCAAAAACAGTGCAAAACACTGAAAATGAAGTCAAATTCAGATCAGAAAGTGGGCGGGGCAAAGCCACACCAACTATTAAGAAAAAATACTAGCTATAAGATGGATTTTAAAAATAGTTGGCATAAATTATAGTAGTAATGCCTTTTCGAGAATCGGATTAAAAAAAATGGGCCATAAATTCTTAAAAATATAGAATTCTGTCAAAGTTTTTCCACAGCATGAATATGTTTACTCAATACATTACATTTACAATGTGAACGAGACAATTTGATTACACTGCATTTTGCATTATTTCTTTTGACTGAGTAGCAAATGTTTCTTAAATTATGAATGAACACAAAGGTTATTCACTGAATTATTTTATTCAAAGGTCAATATTTTAAGAATGATGAAGAAACAACGTAGATTCTTGAAGCGATGCGAAAAATGAAGAACTCTGAACTGGTATTGAAAAAAATAATAAAAACTCTAATTTAGAGTGTAATTAAAAGAAAAATATTTCAGAGTTGACATAAAAAAATTGTTCTTTTTCAATTTGAATAGATGAGTGATGTGCTTCTTCAAAACTAAATAATTAATAAAGATAGATTTGACAATTGTGCCCATCAAAAAACCGCTTCTTGTACCTTATTATTTTCTTTTTTTTAAAACTGGTTTAAAAAAAAGAGTTCCTTTAGTCTTTTCTTCATACTTTCTTATGTTAAAGATTACATTAAATAACGAAAAAAATTTAATAATGTTTTAAAGTAAGCTACAAAAAATATATTATTATATTATAAATTTAGTAATTTTAACATAGTTTCCATTTCAGCGATAATTCCGTGACATTTAAGAAAAAAGTTTAAATTTAAGGACTGGATTTTTTTCACAACTTCGAGATTTTTTAAACTTTTTATAACTGTTTTGATCGTCGATTCCGTTAGATAAAACTTCTTTGCTAATTCACAAATTTTTATTTTAGTGTTTAAGCCTTTAATAATGTTAAGCTTACATTCCAAAGATAAAGCTTTTCTTTTCCTGTTTATTGCGAAATAATCAATAATACTTCGTTTGAATGGCATAGCCTTCTCTCAAATCTGAGTAGATATAATACATATTACAAACACGATATAAAATTACTACAAGTGCAAACAAACACACATTCCGCAGATAAGAAATAAATAACACAGATAAATCATTATGGCTAAGTGTCGATTTCGTATGAAACATCCGATCATGACATTTGCTTATTAGGAAGCGAGGAGGGAGTAATCGAGTTGTACAGCGCTCAAATAAAAGACGAATTGACGAGATTTGAAAATCGCTTAGCTCTGGGTTCACTCAAGTCAGGGTAACGAAAGTCGAGGTATTACTGTTCAACAGTTTTTCCGCATTTGGGCAATAGAAATCAATTTATTTGAATTTCTGGGTGAAGAGATTTAGCATTTTAGTAAGCTTACATTTAAGCATACGATTATATTTGTATTTGGAATGTATACTAAGGGACGTATACCGGTAGGTTTTAATATATATTTTCCGCAAAAATGTAACATTAATATTTATTTTTTATTAAAAGTTAAAATTTTGTACATTTAAAAAGTTTTGCTTTCGCATATGTAATGACATTGTACCAAACTCTATATTAATTAACTTATGAATTTATTATTTGATTTACTAATGAAAAATAATTTGTTTTCAATTAAAGTATTGGGTAACACGTGTTTGTTACTTGAAAATTTCTATCCGGAATGAAAATTACAAAATTTAAAAACCGAGCCCCAAATTAATTATTAATATTTCTTAAATCTTGAAAATTTAAAATATATTTCATATCAAAACTTGTATTAATAAAAACATTTTGATAAAAATGCAAATTATACATAACGATGCTATTGCAAACTTAATTATAAAATAGCTTAATTTCCTCAAATTTTTAATTTAACTTTATTTCTTAACTTTGAAAATATGGAACGAATGAAATTTTCAAAATGTTTTGGTTTTGTAAATAAGTATATTTTTAAAAGATTTTTATGCAAAAAAAAACTCGGTTTTCTTTCAAATGTTACTTAAATATGCTTCCTGACATTATTAAAATCCGATATATATTTAATAGCTCTTACCGTGGATATTTTAAGAAAACAGATAATGTCATTCAGAAAAATGATAAGCACAAAGACACGAATCTTAAAAGAATGACTTCCATTAGCGCTGTAAACATTTCATCAATGTTTCCTTTACGATTCTTATTCAATCAACAATGATAATATGAATAACACATCTTTTCTTTCCTCTAAAGTGTAATTTAAACCTACCACATTGTACTAATGATTTTCCTCCCCTTCATTTAAACACAGTTTAAAAATATTACTCTGGAAGCAAGTAATGCCTTAACACATTGTCCTCTGCATTCTAAATAGAATACACTCACGAAAGAAAGACGTCAGAACATGAAAGTATTGCATAGCACTTTTACAAGGAAGCCCATCTTGTGTTCAGTGGAAAGGATACACCAAGGAATTTCCGGGATATCGTTACTTCGATAAACCTTTGTTAAGTTCGTATTGAAAGATAAGCTGATTTTAATGTAAGGTTCAAAGGATGTGTTAAAGAAGATTAAAATGGAGGAAGCGACGGATAAAACCATTTGTTTGAGTTTAATGATGATGATTTTCTTCTTAGCTTTAACTGGCCATTGGATATCGGTCAAAGGTCGTGTTAATTTTATGCGCCCTTTTAGAAGATGGCTAAGAATATATTTGGTGTAACTCATTGTGACCCAAACATTTAAACCCAGGGTAGGCATTACGTCAATCGCGATCGACCGGTGGATCGCAAAGACAGTTTGGAGTGACCGCCGGAAGATTAGCCTTTAGTACTTGCATACGGCAATATTCAAGACCTTAGCCGGTGGGCGCACTCGTGATTTTATCAAAAAGGGCGTGGCGTGGTGGCCCAGGGTCGAATGTCTATCATTCTCATATCCTACCCCAATACGCTACCAAACATATATTTGTTTTTCATTTTGTAGATAGTCGGGAACAAAGAACAGT
This sequence comes from Trichonephila clavata, assembly GCA_019973975.1. Classification (NCBI taxonomy): domain Eukaryota; kingdom Metazoa; phylum Arthropoda; class Arachnida; order Araneae; family Nephilidae; genus Trichonephila; species Trichonephila clavata. The sequence continues at coordinate 58,891 of BMAO01022894.1, forward strand.
AAGAAATAAATTATTGAATAAATAATTAGTATTAATTAATAAAAAATTATTAATAACAAATAATTAATTAAATTTTACGTACTATATACATGGGACTATAATCGATCGAGAAGAAAAAAATCATGGGCTATGGAGGAGGGTCCGGACCCACGGCCCACCCCTCTTGTACGTACCACTGATACTGGGTGGACCACAACACCTTGAAAAAATTAGAAGTAGCCCGTACCCTGGAAAAGTCTGCATACCCCTGTTTTAAGCTGTATTCGGTTTTGTTTCATTCGTCTTTAAAAAAGCTGGATAGTCTCAAATATATGTATTTATTTAATTTACAGCACTTTGAATTACCTTTCATAGATAAGTAAATATTTTTAAAGCATTAAAATTCAATTTTTTCACATCGAATTAAAAACTCTAAATCCATTTATTATTATGTACTGAAAATATTTTATCGGATATTTTTTACATTAACAGATTTTCATTTTTACAATATTTAGATCAGGGGTGGACAGACTTTTCCAGGGTACGGGCTACTTCTAATATTTTCAAGATGTTGCGGTCCACCCAGTGTGGTGACCTGAGAAAAAGATCAACAATATTTACTAGAATTTAATAATAAATGCATAATACACACACAGAGACACACACACACTTACCTGCATAACTAAAATAAAAAAATTCACACTTTTAAAATCGCGATTAAAGCTAAATGCAAGATACAAACATAATAATAATAGCCACAAATATAAAAATATCAAATGATGCATTTATTATCAAACAATTCAAAATACATTAAAAAATAAAACATTTTCACTTAAAGTTAGTTCTCGTAGTTATAGCCAGTAGAAGACTTAGTCTGCATACTGTCAGCCAATCTTGAATATTGAGGGTATATAATTACTAACTGCTAATCTTCAGGCGATCACTCCAAAATGTCTTGGCGGTCGACTTAATGCTCACCCCTGATTTAGATCATGTGTTCCATTAAATACCTTTGAAAAATTATAGTATTTTTAGATTAGTACTTAAGGAATATTGATGCAAAGTTCATCGCGCGTTTTTATGTGTGTAATGTTAAATCTTTATCTCAAATTTTATTAACTACTTTTAAAAAATTGAACTCTTTAAAGAATTTTAACACTTTTTAATGAATTCCTTCCACATTTTATGTTTGTTTCCTTTTATTTAATTATTTTTATTATGATAAAATGTTTCCAAAATATAAACGTTTACTTGCTTCTTTTATCGATTTCATTTCGTTGCCAATATGTTGAAGAAGTATCTTTTTATTAGTTAGAGATAAAAATTTAGTTTTTACTGTAGTACGATCATTTAATTTCATCATTGTTTATCATTATTTCCGTTCCTTTAGGCAAAAAAAAGCTTAGATAAAAATATAAGCTACTTGTGTTACTTTCTTTAAAAAACATCGCTCTTAATTTTTAAAAACACTTTAATTATGTCTGAAAATATGTGATTATATTTAGAATGACAAATGCCTAACCATTGCATTTATTTAGATGTTAGTTATCACAAACTTTTGAGCACCTGAAGTGGTCTTAACAATTATTTCAGATATCAGTTAAACATTTCTAACTTTTTTTGTGGAATACCAATCTTATATTCCTATAACAATTGTACATATAATTAGTTGCCTTTTACTTTCTCTTTGCAATATGGTTTGTAATTCGGAGTTTATCATGCCTTCATTTCTTAAATAATGAGACAGAAATGATATTTAATATCGGGAAAGACTATTTAATAAAGGATTCAATACTTCTTTTACATTCTAAAATTTAGGAATAAGAATTTTTTTTGTTGATTTATAAGTCTAAATAACTTTTAATTTAAATTGTGTTACGTACGTTGTTTAAAACTTTATTTTAGCCTAATTTCATCAAATTAAAAGTATAACTTTGTATATTAATTTATTTTTTCTTTCTCTTTTTAAAATTAGCACATGAGCATTAATAGGGGTATAAATAATAGGAACAATCAAAATTATTTACTCTCTGAAGAGTATTTAAATCTATAAAAAATCTCTACTGAATTACTTAAACTGAACGCATTACTTAGAACGTGATATTCTCAATTAGTTCATTCATTCTAAAAATTTATTAACAGTCTTAATCACAACATTATTAACAGAAATTTTTTTAAAAAAAAAACATGTTTTAAACTAGTTAAAAAAAGGTAAACAAGTTTACCACGTTATAAAATAAATTTTTCTAAACTTTTTAAATAATACCTTATTTAAAACCCCACCTTAATACAACTATTCAGACTACAAAACAAAAGATAACCTCAACGATGCATCCTATGCAAATAAATTTCAATTATCACCCCAACATTTAAATCCAAGAGCTTCAATTCCAACAGTTGGAGAAACAAAATTACTTACAGAAGTGCAATGACTTCAACATTCTTAACCTATAACCTCAACGGAATAGAACTTAAAGTAATTTATCGCTTAAAACCTAAGATTTCTATCATTAAGTGGTTACTTCTAACTAAACTTAACAGGAAATGTCGAGCATTCATGTCGAACGTGCATTGACTATCAAGCATAAATTAACACATTTTCTACATCAGATTCGGATATCCTCTAACACCATCTAACCACTAGCCAATAAAACCTTCATTCAAATTCTAATTTTATTTGATTCTATGCCCTCTCTAATTGGTTCGACTGATCTATCAAAACCTTCGCTATCATCGAGATAAATATTAACCGGAAAAATCATTCAGAGGTTGGCTTGGGATTCATTCATGCGTGTCTGGTTGCCTTTCACTAAGACAAGTAACACACATCACAAGAGGAAAACCATCACATTTATCTATTTTGATGAATATAAAGATAATATCATGGCATACTGATGTCCTTTTGCCCTTTTATAGATAATAAACACATGTTTAGTATAAGCAGTGATGCAATTATTTTTTCAATATCAATAATATACGGGATATATTATTTACAGACTTGATTGTGTGTGATATGCTTATTATTTATGGAGAGTATTTTTTAAAAAAGTAATTGCTATAGCTCGAAATTAGTTCAAATATTGTGTGGGAAACTTCTTGAAGAAATCATTAATCCTTTGAGTAATGGATTAATCTAAAGAAGAATTCTATTTTGTTTATTTTGAAGGGTTTTTTAATGTTTTATTTGATTTTATTAATTAGAATAATTCCACCCCGAACTTACGTGATCCGACTGATGATAATCGCATAAGACGAAGGTAAAACTTTGCATATAAATACAATTAAAAATATTTTTAGTTGGGATCAGAGACGAAAGAAAGTAATAATTTAGGGAAAAAAAATGTTAAAAAGATCTCAACTTATCTTATGATAACAGAAATACAAAATCTCAAACCGAAGCTATTTTGATGTAGAACAATGGTTTAGTTAAAACCGGGCATTTTTCACAGCATCAATAAGTTTTTCTTTGCTTGTTATAGCTATTCCGACCCTTCGATTCTGTTAGATTAAACTTCTTTGCTAATTCACAAATTTTTATTTTTGCATCGAAGTCTTTAATAATGCTAAGTTTACATTCCAAAGGTGAACTTTTTTATTTTCTTTCTTGGCTAACTTTTTATTTTCTTTGCATGACATGTCCGTCAATCAAATCTTAGTAGATATAATACATATAACAAACATGATATAACAATTATATCATGCATTAAGTTAATGTAGAAAGTTCTAAAAAAAAAGTTGATATAAAAAAGTATAAAATTGATTTTCTACTATAGTTACTTCATTATAAATAAACCATTTTTATGATTTGGTAATCTACGTTTAAAAAAATAAAATACGTTTCTTTTTTAATATTAATATTTCTGAAATAATTTTAATGAGAATAAAAATCAACACACTAGTGTTATTTACTCTGAGCAAAAAAATTAAAATAGTGTTTTTAATATGCCAAAATTAAACAATATTTATGAGTAAATTTTTTAAAAACGCTTAAAAGAAACATATTATAAACAGGGTTACAATACATGATATTTTTATCATATTCAAGAATTTTTATTTTGAAACTGATATTAAAAATTAAATAGAAAAGTAAGGAAACACTTTGATTATAAATTTAAATAACACTTTGTCAATTTTTAATTAAAAAGGAAGCAAAAAGCTTTTTTTTAAAAATTAGATTATTTACTTACTTATTTTACATTTTTTGTATAAATTGCGCTTAAATTTCTCCATGATTATCTATTCATGAACTCGTTAAGGTCAAAGTTTACATTGTTTTTTTTTAATTTTCATTCAATTTCTTTAATAAGATAATATCAGTAAAATAAAGATAAATTTACCTGATATTTCCAATTTTACTGATCAAATGTTATTTTTAAGTAGATTTAAATGTTACAGACTGAAAATATTTTTATATTTCATACGGAAGAGAAAAATAACAGGCTAGAACAAAGAAAAACAGTTTGGCAAAATTTATCTTTTAAGTAGCTCACAAAATTAATGACATGAGTTTTCGGAAATGATAAATGAGTGCTTTTTTGTATTCAAATGAAGTGAAACGCTATGATGGAATGATTTTTCTCTTTCAAAAATGATTGATCCTTGTCAGCAAGTGAAGAAGCTTAAACATAAAATTAATTAATGGCCTTTAAACATATCACAGGACAATGTTACTTTACGCCTGACCATTTTAGGCTTTCGACGTTGAACGTAGAATATTTCAAAAGCTTTTGACACACTTTTAGAATTTATGTAAAAAAATATATATAACGCAGAGTGTAAAATTACTTAAATATGTTTAACAAACATTAACTTTTTTGTGCATTCATAATTTGTATCATTGACTTCAAAATATACCTAATTATTTTTTACAAGGTAGATACGTTCCTCTAAAGGCCATGTTAAGAACGATTGAAAGAATGTTGGCCATGTTGGAAAAAGATTGGATTTGTATTTCAAAAAGGGTGTTGTTATCAACATTACTCAATTTAAGTTGAAATAAAAGAATTTATTTAATTCAAAAAACCGTGAAAACCGTTCGGTAACTCCAAGGTAATGATCGAAATTGCTATCTTCTCAAGAGCCCTTTCGGGACGAAGGACGCAAACGCGTGCGTACCTCCACGGCCGAAGGCTTCTGTCGCGAGTGTCACTCACAGGCCGGAGGGTTTTGTGTTGTTAAACCTAAATCCCATAAAAATACCGAAATATAAACGCGTTGCTCAATATTGTTCTGTATATTAGACGAACGCATATGCTTTATATATTTCGTATTAATATACTTTATTTACTTCAGTTACTTTCTGTTTAAGTACAAGTTTTTAAACATTTTACAGCCAAGGTCGACCTAGTAAAAAAGTAAGGGGGAAAAAGACAACATTTATCTACCAAATCTAATTATTCATTAAAAAGTAGACTGCAAACCCGAATCAAATGCTTTAGCGAAATAAAACTCTCATCTTCACTATAAACAAAATCCACACGTTCATTTCAAGAGCAGTCATAAAGCATTCAGTTCGGAAACATTCACTTCCCCTAATGTTTATAAAACAAAAACCATGTATATGTCAGTAAGATTTCTCTCACTTCGAGTAGAAGGTCAGATCTACATGTATCTCAAATCTTATGGACATAGAACCCCATCTATTGCCAAAACACTGAGCTTACAAAATGTTCCACGAGGGTGGCGCGTATGAGAGCTGTTCGGTCTGTGTAGACAGAAACACGTTGGCGCGGATGCGAGTCATTCAGTAGCTGACGGTATTTCATGCTGGCTCATATATGGGACATTCGTCCCGAAGGGGCTAGAGAGATTTATTACATCTACTATGCTTGATGGTTGGTTGGTGTCTTGTCATGGAAAATAATTAAATAGGACCAAAGGTCATATAGACAGCATTGGTAGTCTGGGTGCAGTTACCTTGATATAAGTCCTCACGAGGGTTGTTGCTAATGTGCATCAATTTTGCCAGAATGGCAGGACAGTAGAAAAGAGAGTGTGTGTTAAACTCCGTGTCGTGGCAGTGTTCGTGGAAAAAGTGCTTTCTTGTCCAGTTCTTATGAATTTGCATGCCTCTATATTGACCTATTCTTAGGCTTGTTAATGTGCTAGCCAGGCTTCTACTTGAATTAATTTCAGGAATTTTGAGTTTCAGCTGGATTTTTCTACCGTTAAGTCTTGATTTTGCTACTGAGTTTGTAGTGTTGACATTACTGTTAAGTTGCCTTGCTGCCTTAGTCAGATGATCAGCTACCTCATTTTCATTAACATCAACATGCGCTAGAATCCATTACATGTTACACTATTTTTTCAAACTGTGAAGCTGACAAAGTGTTTAGTGGGATCTCAATGAAGATTATCGTCCGATAATGATGCTTCGAGCAAAACTGCTTTCCGAAATATTTTGCGGAATTGACTTTTTTTTTAATCAGAAAATCAGCCACTTATATATTTATTTTGCTCTTTTGGTGTTGGAAATTCTAAATATAATTCTTGATACCTATCTAACTAAATTTTTAGATCTTGCTAGAAATATTAGGTGCATTCTGTATAGGGATTTATGTTTGAAAAATAGTTTTTAATCCCTTATCTGCCATTGACGTATATATCCGTCTTGCTCAACTGGGGCTTTAAGTGCTCCGGACGGATATATTCGTCCGTCAGAAATACGATTGTTTTCTTTGGGGTACTATCAGTAAAACTATTCCGAAGATTTTGGAATCCAATAAAATGATCTTTACAGTGTTTGCGAAGGATTTACTTATTTCAGAGAAAAAAAGGCTTATTTGCACCTTTTCTTCTCCCCTCCTCTCCACAATTCAACGCATATATGACCTATGCTAAAAACGGTAGCACTGATAAGAGAATCGAGTATTAATCGGTAGTTAAGGAGTCAAACTCCTCAAAAATTTAGATTAACAGTTATTTGATGAATTTTGCCATAATTCTTAATTTCGTCATAATTTTTTGCAAGATTTTTTGTAAGAAAAACTCGTGTTTTTCTCTTCAACCCTAGTTTTTTTTCAAACTACGTAAAAAAATACAGTTGAATTTATTTATGTAATACAAATAACTAGACGTTTTGTATTTATCTTTTCCTTGAAACACAAGTTATAGATTTTAAATTTTATTATAACAGGAAAAATTTAATTCGTCGAATAATATTCGTGAGACTCTTATTGAGATTCACATTATTTTTATATAAAATTAAAAGAATTATTATTATTTATTAGAAGATTAAAAATTAATGAACTATTTTTATCCCTTTATGTGTATTTAAATCATAAGTGAAATCCATGAACTAAAAAATTTGATAGAGTTAAAAAAATTAGATAACTAAAAAAGTGAAATTTATTTTGACTTTTTTTGACGTCTTTCCGTTTCTTTCTTCCCGGTAAAAACAGATGTTAACAAACGAACAAATGTCAGAATCAGCGGCAATATGGGTCTTCGCAAACAGAGCGTAAAAAATTGTGAGAAAATGCTATGATTTATTGATTCACTCAATGAACGTTGAATACAAGTTCGTTTTCCGCATGTTATCGGATCATCATTTAATGTTTTCAAGAGTGACTGTGCAAAATTGTAAAATAATTTTGTAAAAGATTTCGTAACTGTAACATTTTGCACATTTCTTATGACAGAGTTCAACTTAAATAAAAATTGCTTAAATTGTAGTTGTCATAAATTATTTAAGCTTATTTTTTTAAGGAAAAAAATGTTCTGGTAAAGAAAAATAGAGAAGGTTATCGTAAAATCTGGCATCTAACGCACACTAATACTTTCAAGCTGGAATATTTAATTTTTAGGTACATTCGCCGTATAACGTGCACCCCCTTTTTTACAAAGAAACTTGATATGCATGAGTACAAAGATCTTAAGTTTTGAAGTCATTTATTCGAGGTATTATTCCTATCATTAGGAAAAAAACTGTATACTTCTAGAGTGAGTGAATATTAACGTCGCACTGTTCAGCTACATGAGGGCGTTTGGCGACGAATCTCGTAATTTTGAACCGTGGTCAAGTAATGAGGACGATACCTGAACTGGCACACCCATCTTGTAACTACCACACCACACCAACGGGAGGACATTTGAGCTCTCGACAGATTTAACGTGCATCGTACCCCTACACGGTGGTGGGTCTTCAGTGGCATTGCTCGAACTCATGACACTCCAGCCTCGATTCCGTTACCTTGATCACTAGGCTACCGCGACCTCTAGAAAACTTCTAGAACTACAACCCCATAAGTTCATAAGGAATGTTATTTTTCTTAAATGAGCAATATTTCAATCTATGTAGAAGTCTAGTTTATTTCTCTATGCTCGTCTTATTTGTTATTATTTTTAAAGCTCTCATTTTTATACCTGGTGTATAATGCGCACCCGTCGATTGCGATCCTTTTGTTTTGTGTTAAAAGTGCGCGTTATACGCCGCATTTAAGGTATCAGACTACCCTAAAATTGTGAATTTTTCTAAAAAAATGTTTCATTGTTAAGATGTTTTTATAGCAATCTTATTATCTTTATAAAAATACTAAGTTTATTATTTTCCGTTCACTAGAACAAAAACTACAAGTGTTTTAGTAAAAGCAGATGCTATTACACTTAAAGCAAGATATATGTCATACTTTAAAATGCGTTTTTCTCGAAATGTGCTTTTTTTTTTCAAAACGCTCCAACGGGGACAGCGATTGCTCAAAAGATTTTGAAGATAATTAAATGAAATTTTTTGTGTATATTCTGTATAATAGTAGAAGTATTTCAACTTTCTGATTTATCAATCACTGCTTTATTACAAAATTTACAGTCCCTTATGTTAATATAATTACTGTCTTGTTAAGCAATTTCATATAATAACTAAGATAAAGTGCTCTAGGTTTTGTAAAAATATTTCTTATCCTGAAGGTCATTTCAAAAATGAATACCATCAGGATGAAAACATGCATCAGATTTGAAAATTTGTTCATAAACTTTTGGTACAGAATGGGCCCCGCTTATGTTATTTTTTCTAAAATTTTACCCATTTTTTCCCATTTCAGAGTATAATAATAATTTCTTTTTATCTTCTTAATCTTCGCATAATTTTCTTAAAATGTACTAAGCAAATCTAAAAACACAACAACAAAAAAATCCCAAACCCCCACTTCTTTAAAAAAAAATTTCGCAAGTAGTCGGATGCCCCTTATCGGTAATTTAAAAATTCCTAATGCAAAAGTAATAAAAATGAAAAAACTAGGAGTGGTGCCAAAGATGCTTTTAGTCTTGAAAACAGATTAATAAAGGGTAAAAGTAAATTAATTTTTTATTCTTTAAATGGAATCATTTAAGCACACTAATATCAATCTTTTCTACTGTTATATTTAGAATATAGCCCTTATAGCTATATTCAAGGGTATTTAACAAAAATGCTTTACAAGCGCATATTTTCATTTTGAATCATGCAAACTTAAAAGAAGAACGTGATTATTATAATGTAATATAAATAATATGCTATTCAGCTGAACTATATTAATCTACGAACGTGATGCAGAAATGAATTCTATTAACAACTTCGCTGCTAAAGAAAACGTGCGGCCGCGGTGCCTGAGTGGTCTAGGCATCGGATCATGGCTAACATGTCATGAGTTCGATCCTAGTACCACTAAAGACCCGCGTGTAGGGAGCGATGCACGTTAAATCTGTCGAGAGCTCAAACGTCCTCCTGTTGGTGTGGTAGTTAGGAGAGGGGGTGCCAGCTCAGGTATCGTCCGCGTCACTTGACCATGGTTCAAAATTACGCGGACCGTCGCCAAAAGCCTCGTGTTGCTAATCAGTGCGACGTTAATATTCTCTCACGCTAAAGAGAAAACGTAAAAATCAGACATAAAACATATTCCAGATATTATTTGTGAGCATTATTTTTCTTGAATAATTCATTAATGAAATATTCCGCAAATTAGGTTTAAATTCGAAATATTTTAAGAACTGAGGGATTTTATTACTCAATCTCAATTTCTAGTCATTTTATTATTCAATCACCATTAATTTTTAGAGTTATTAAAGTAATTGTAGCCATTTTTATATATATTCATTTGAATTGCTATACTCCCTTTTTATCTAAAGCTTTTAAAAATATAAGATATTAAAGTTCCTTTCTAAGAGAAATAAATTTAGATTTTTATTTACTGTTTTATATTTTTAAAGGTGTAGGAAATACTAAACTCATTAAAAAGCCCGTACATTCCTGTGTTTTATTATTTTCCATTCTCTCATTTTCGTGTTTGCTTATAGTTCACGAGCATTAATTTGACATATCTTAGAAAGAAGCTTTCGATTTTTTTAATCCTTTTATTATATGATTTAGAATAATTTTACTGTGTGTGAATTTCTTAAAACTCAGAGCCAAAATTTATGGAAATTTTCATATTTACTGGCTGATAAATCACAGAAATGTTGCTAATTGATTGTATATACAGTCGATTCTCGCTAATTCAAACCTTCGAGAATACGAACCTATCGCTAATTCGAAGTATATGCTCAGTCTCAAAAGAAACTCTTGATATTTCTAATTAAAACAATATGTTTTGGTACACTCAATATTTTAAAGTAAAATATGTGGTTAAACTGACTACAATACGCGATAATTCGAAATTATCTTATAAAAATCTCGACAATTCAAACACTCACTGTCATGTAGAGTCCTGTAGCAAACAAGCTGAAGCTTACCAGTAGCATAACAAAGAATATTAGGGTCCCCTGCAAAGTCAGGTTTGGGGCCCCATGTCGGAACTTACAAAGGGCGTCAGTCAGGCATTGGACCCCTAACTTGGCTTTTGGCTTACATTTTCTCTTCGTGCATTTTGAGAGTTTTTTCCTACCCTCTTGATAATTCAAAGTTTTTTATTGGTTTTTTCAACTTCAAATTATCGAGAGTCGACTGTATGTATAAACTAGTATTATATAAAAATTCAATTTACACCGATCACTCAACAATATTTTTAAATAAATAAGTTTGTTTTCCAAAAAAGTCCTTACTAGACCTTCAAAATAAAAGGGTTAGAGCAATTTCTAATTATTTTCTAGGCAAAATTGTCTTCTTTCGGTATAACTTTGAATAAAGCATGATTATATCAACAAAACCAATGCAAAAAAATTAATATTGCTACATAGCCAAGCAAATGCAGATAGTGATAATTAGCGCATCAAAACATTTCACTCTTCATTAACTAGCCACCTGTCGCTGCAGGCCATGGATTGTTCCTTAAAATGTAGAAAAACCATATCCCACACAACATATCATTAGTCTATTGCCCAATTAACGTCGATTAGCCGGTCAAATGCCATGTGCTGTCTTCACATCTATAATTCATTTTTCTTTTTTTTTCTTCTTGGGACCGGTTTCTTAAACGATATTAACATTACAGACGTGGCTTCTGAACGACTGGGAGCAAGGCGACCACCCCCACATTAATGATACAGAAGACGGTTATGGTTTCTCTTCCTGTGTTATTTGTGTCTTGTAAGAACAAGAATTTACATTTTGAATTCAATGTGATTTAAATGTAAAGATGTATGTAAAAAGCCCTTATTATCATTGGAACTAGATTTATATGTTTATGTAGGCATTCGCCTTAAATAACTGAATCATGCGTTCCTATTAGAAGGGAAATTATGCACTCTTTAGTGATAAGTATATTGTAAGTATATTGTGTCATGAGTTTTTTAATTAAATTTCTCTTCTCAGGCATTTGCTTCCAATGTTCTAGTGAATAGATAAATTATTTTAATACTTTTAATGATGTAAGACAATGATCTTCAAACTGTGTTCCATGGAACTCTGGGGTTCCACGAGTCACAATAAAAAATCTAAAAGAAAATTATAAATGTGTATGCAAAATAGAATCACGTTCTCTATGAAATTTGTATAACTACAAGTTTCTAAAGTTCTTCCTCCTTATTAAAACTGAAAATTTTATTTATACGTAAATATAACTTTATTTTTTAAAATAATATTAAAGCGTTTTTTCTTTATATGTGCCACCTACTAGATTGAGAATATTCTATTGTCTGCTTTCCCGCGATCCATGGAATAATTTTATACTCATTAGTGCAATATTTTATAGAACTAAATAGTTTTCTAATAAAAAATGCACCTTTTTACTATTGGGGAAAACATTTTAATGAAGGAGAGGGAACAGTTTATCAACAGATTGACGTTAAAATCTAAGAAAGGACAGCTCCTAAATTTTCGTTTGCAAATTCATACAATATACACAGAATTTTTCGCACAGATATAAACATTTTAATCCAATTCAGAACGATAAATTTAAGTGAAAAGCATTTCTCAACGTGAGTGGATGCTAAAACAAAATATAAAAACGAATTAAACGTAGACGAAGGAGAAAGACGTTCTCCTTTGGTGTTTAATATATCTTTTAATATTTCATCCTTCATTGTTCAATAAATCATTATCATCCTAAGGTTGCAGTCATATTCCCATATATATTAATACCCTCAACATTTTTAGCAATTTATAATAACTACAACAAACTGTAGTACCTTAGCCAAGTGATATTTAATCAGTGGGCATCTCCACACAATAGGTCTATAGTAACAACATGTTACAATATTAAATGGAGTAAATCCTTAGTTCTCTCATTTTGTGGTGTGAATGCGAGGGAGATGAGATCCCAATCCAGATGTCATTCTCTTCACTCAAACGTGGTTTGGGATTACATCCTTAGTAAACCTCATGTAGTTCCAGTATGACACTAATACAAAGTAATAAAGTATCTTATGCCTATTTTAAATACTCCTTCAACATCAAAGCATTTTAATGAATTGCAAAAGTGTCTGGGGGAGAAGTTAGACCTATGTTTCATATTTTTAAAAAAATCATTACAGTGAAAGTTTTAAGTGTTTTTAAAAAAGGAAAAATTAGCGTACATCTCCTTCCCCTTTTCACACGAGTTTAGAAGAAAAATTCCACCTTTATTTTTAATCAGTTTTTTTTTGCTCTAAGAGAAAAAATGGAGAAAAGTCATCATAAAAAAACCAACTATTAATTTAATAGCTGTGATCTTAAGCTTTGTGGAAAGTCTGGAAAATCATTTTTTTAAACATTAAATCTTAAAAGCTCCCTAAAATTTCAACGAGACACAAAGTTTAAAAAGATACCAAGAGTTATATATAGAGAGAACTTATAAAACAAAAAGAGCAATGTGAATAACAAAATTTATGAGAAAAATGTTTATACATTCGGAAAATTATTTCAGAAAACAGTTCATAAAACGTTATTACCAAACGAAACTCCATTTGATTAAAGTATAAGGAATGTAGAAATTTTTTCTAATATAAGAATACAATTTTCGATTCGAGGTGATCTCACATTAAATAAATTCGTCTGTCATCAGCAACTAGAGACGAATAATTAACTGATGTTATTTCTAGCAATTTTACTTTTAAAAAACTATTTTAATTAATATTCAATTTGAGGCAATATGTAATATATTTTAATTTTAAACAGTTTAACTTAATTTTAGCTATTAAAGGAAACGCACATAAATTTAATATTGTTAAATACATAAATCTGCTGTGTTAAATGTGTAGATGTTAATTATATAAATGTAAATATACTTTTCGAAAAACATGCAGGTAATTTTTCATGACTTTTTTTTACAGGGAATTCGAATTTACATAAAAGTTTTATTTCATCTAACACTGCATTTAAAAATAGCATGGAACACATCCCCATTTTCACTATACAAATCATACATTTTATTAGCGATTTTTACACGGTTTTCGAGAAATAAATCTGTGCGAAAAACGTTATTTGTGAAAAAAAACAAGCGGATATTTTACAATGCAATCAAAATGATTTAGATCTTAGCATTACAGTTGTATAAAATTAAAGAAACATAAAATGACTCCCACAAAGCTATCATTCAGATAAAATAAAATAAAGTCTAAAAAAGGGGGGTGGCTTCAAGCTTGCGTGCAGTCACCATGCTACCCATCGTGACGAGAAATTTACATTTAGGCATTGCAAAATATCGAATGCTTTGTAGGTGATATTTCCTCTTCGTCACCACTTGTCGTGTATAAAAAATCAGTGCAACAACTCACGCAGTGACAATTTCCCAAAAAGCATCTGGGACAAAAATTATTTATCTCTAATTTTTCTATCCCCGCCCTCACAAAATCCGTGCCGATTATTTCGAAACAGATTTTCAACTGTAGACAATCCGTTTTGTTTAATGGGTGCCATTGCACGCGATACACGTTAGGCGCGAGAAAAGGTATTTCATGTTTCCGACCATTTTACCCACGCCATTGTTGTAAAAAAATCTCAATAACAATTGAATAGTGCTTCTGTAGCAATAATAATAATAAAAAAATTTCCAACTCTTGGAGAATATGGCCATTCCTTGTGTTTCTTTGATTTGATGATTAGCTGGTAAAGGCTTTGCCGACAAGAGTTTTATCTCGACACTCAATCACAACCACGTGTTGGATTACCTCTGGGAAACCATTTTCTTTTCTGATTGTAAGCATCACGTGAGCAGAAACTGGAACGATTTTTTTTTCCGAACGTGATCACTTTCATCCCTTTCTCATTCATTGGCAATGAATGGGATTTCATTGGTTGTTTTCCCTTTTCGAAATCGAAAAAAAAATGAATAAAAATAGTTTACTTGATGTAAAAATTATACATCAGATTCAAATGAGCTCATCTAGGGCAAGGAAAAAATATATTTTTCCGTTTTTTTTTTATTTGTCTGTGTCAGTCCTAATCATTCTGGATGTCAATAAGACAGAATGAGAAGGCATTATGAATTACATTATAATCTATCATACATGTTTCATCACTTACTCTAAATGATAACTTAAAAAGAAGAGCAGGGTAAAATGATCATTATAAAAAAATTTTAAATGAAACTTTGATTATAAAGATGTAATGGTTTGGTGGTGAATTGTGCAATATTAGACTTTGAACGTCTGACATGCATAATATTTTCAAGCAAAAAAATTTCTTAGTGACATAGGACGGCATTTAATATGCATACCAATAAGTTTTTTTCTGTAAACTCTATCTTTCTATGATTCAAATTAGCGAATTTTAAAATAAATTTAAATTTTCAGAAAAAGTAATCTATACAAATAAATAAAATTGAAGTGTCTGTTTGTAATTTCAAATTAGCAGCTTTTTACTTAATGCACTAAAAGTATATACGGTACTCATAACAAAAAAACAATTTTTAAAATTTTTGTCTGTCTGTCTGTTTGTTCCGGCTAATCTCGGAAACGGCTGGTGCGATTTTAAAAATTCTTTCACTAATGGAAAGCTACATTAACGGGGAGTAACATAGGCTATATTTTATTCCCGTATTCTTACGGAAACGGAAACTATACGGGTGAACGTGAAACTGAATGCCAAGATGAACGCCAAGCTGAGCTAATGAAGTCTTTGTTTTGGTTACTGGCGACCGATGCTCTTCATGAGACATAACAGTGTTACGCGCACATGATAATACGCTGACACGTGCCATAATTTTTTTTATGATAGTTATCTCACTGTTCAGTTAAGTAGAGCATCGGCTGTTTCGGATGCACTTTTAAAAATAATAAACCAAGGCTTCATAAGCAAAAAGCAATGCAAGAAACAAAAAATTGATAAGTTTTACGGTTAGTTTTAATCCTTTCTTTTTTTTATTTACATTTTTAGTCACATTTAAACAATAGTTATTATAATCCCAATCTATATCTATACAAATAAATAAAATTGAAGTGTCTGTTTGTAATTTCAAATTAGCAGCTTTTTACTTAATGCACTAAAAGTATATACGGTACTCATTACAAAAAACCAATTTTTAAAATTTTTGTCTGTCTGTCAGAATATAAACAGATATATTTATGAAACATCATGAAATACCCAGCGAAGCGGGAGGGTAACGGCTAGTTTAAGATAATATTTGTGACACTTTATTTTTGAAAAGACTAGCTGGCTACTAGTGTAATTAGTTTTCATTTCTGTTGTAATGAGAGCACATCTATATAATCACTTAAGACGATTTTTTAAATGTAACTTCATTCATATGAAGTGTTGACTTGATGTTTTTTAGAGTAATATATTTCATAAAAAATTTTTGGGTATCTTTTAAAAGCCTATCAGTCTTAAATTAAAAATGATAATATATAAATGATAAAAGATAGAGATAAAATGGTAAGAAATATAAAATAATTTTTAAGAAATGAAAAAAAAATTAATTAGTAATTAAATTTTACTTTTAATATGTTAATACTAAATAATAATCAAAACATTTTACGAAATTCAGTGTAAGACTTACTCTACATGAAAAATTAGTGTACCTCAGATAGAAAAAAGAACAAAAAAATTCTTATTGATATTAATAATTAAAAACCTCTAAGAAATAAATTAAAAATAAAACTTTTTAATTATTTCAAATTTAAATCTTTTTTTTCAAATAATTTAAAATTTTAAATATTATTTGAACTCAATTAAAAGAACTCCAAAAAGACTTTAAAATTCTGAAAAGTTCAGATTTGAAATATTTTATATTTTTGTATTTTGAATGAAGAGACATTCACACATACATTCTAATTTAAAGAGCTACAAATTCTCTACACATACTATTCTAATAAAACACATACAACTTTCACGTTTCATTGTAATATGTTTTTAAACTTTCATTCACGAATAATAATTATTTTTCATTTATTTTGTAATATCTTAATTCTTTAAAAATCATGATGTTTTTTTTTTTTTTTTTTTTTTTTTTTTTGTGTGTGTGCATATTTCTGAAGATGGAATATAACATTTTAGAATATCTCTCTAAATTCTTTAAATTTCTATTCATATAAAAAAGTACTTTTAGAGAACTGTATTTTAAAAACAATCTGAAATAGCGAAAAACAATACTTGCTACCAAAAATATTTTACAGTTATTAAGCTTGTATTCTTGCAGAAAAAAATTCACTTCAAACTATACATTAACCATGTTCGTATTATACAAATTGAGTTACGTCATCAAATTTGCAATCATTTCTAAGACTAAAAGGTGTGTTTCAATCATTTTCTTTCAATTTCTTTTCGGAGATTAAACACTTTAATTGTGATAAATAGCTTTATTTAGAATTTTGACATGAGTTAATGAAAGCATTTATGTATTTATGCATTACTTTCTGTAAAAAGTGTATAAATGTCATCCTTAAATATAAATCTATAAAGAGGAAAATTTTAATATTTATAACTGGTGAGAAAGAGAGAGAATTTTCAATTCATTTTACAGATTTGAATGCAAAAACTAATTATTTCTTTTGAAATGTTTGAATGTTTTTAAATCTTATTAAATTGCAATTTCATTTGATGTTATGGCAAATAAAAATGATTCATAGAACTAATGTAAAAAGTTGGCATTTTTAATTGAATGGGTCAAATGTCATTCTTCCAAATATGGCTTGAATGCGAAAATATATGCATTATAGAACTAATTTATACCAAAACTAGAAAGGCACGTCAGCTCTTGAAGTACATTTATACATCTTCGTAAATCTTTGCAAATAAAGGAGTGTTCCTGGAATGCGGTTAAGCGCAGTTCTTAAAACATTCTTTTAAATTAGGTTTTTTTACATAAAAGGAATAATTTCTTTCTGTCCAAAAATTTTTTCAAGACTATTTGCTAATGATTATTAATAGGGTGAGTTAAAAAAGTAATTGCAGTAATTCTGTGCTTCTAACACGATAAATACTTATTTCAAATAGATACATTATATCTCTTGAGGAAAAAAAAGACGATAAATACCGATATGTAAATAGTCAATGTTTTAAAAATATTACTGTTTATTTCTAAATTATCTCAGTTGAACTTTCTATTTTTATTTCCATAACGAAATGAAATCAATTGCAACTTGTGTGCTCATAATTATTTTTAAGACATGTCGTTCCTAAAAGTGAAATCAGTCAAAAAGTTATGTTGATGGAATGGAATTTTTTTTAAGGTATCCCACTACTGCGACGACTTTTTTTTAAAAAAAAAATGTAGATATGGGTATATTTTTGTGTTTTTTAGATTTATTTAGTACATTTTAAGAAAAATATGTTAAAATTAAGAAGAGAAAAAGAAATATTATTACTAAAAGGGGAAACACACAATTGGTATATAAATATACAAAAAATTAAGTAAACGGGGCCCATTCTGTACAAAACGTTTATGGGCAATTTTTTCATTTTTAATATGTTGCTTTGCTATTCATTTTTGAGATGATCTTCTGGATAAGATGTATTTTAATTTTTACAAAAACTAGAGCACTTTATCTTAGTTATTATATTAAATTGCTTTAAAAAAAAAGTGAATATATTCACTTATGGGACTAAATTTTGTAATAAAACAGTGATTGATAAATCTGCAGGTTAAAACACTTCTACTATTATACAAAACATACACAGAAAATCTCAGTCAATTATTTTCAAAACTTTTTGAAGAATCACTGTCCCCCTGTTTGAGCTTTTTCAAAACAAAAACAAAAAACATATTTCAATTAAAACGCATTTAAAGTATATCTTGCTTTAAGTAGTGGCATTTGGTTTTGCTAAAACTCTTCTAGTTTTTGTTCTAGTGAATAAAAAAATGATAAACTTGGTACTTCTATAAAGCTAATAAGAGGGTCTATAAAATAAAATCATAAAAAAAATTTGGCAATTTTTGACAAAATTTGCAATTTTAGTGATGTCGGATACCTTAATATACAGTGAAAATCAGAATGAATGCATCATGTCGTTCCGGTTACATACAAAAACGTGGATGGCTTTTCACTCATGAGTTTGAGATCGGTTTGATAAGGTGTTCTCCAGATTTAAAAACCATAATTTGTAAAAACCTGATGAATAATACTGAATTCGTAATTAATATCAAACTTGATCGTCCTTTTACGTTTGGTTCTTCTCAAATCTTTTTAATGCTAACTACTGTTCAGGACTTGAGACTGGTTTAATACCGGATGGCTTAATTATTGGCTTAGTTTTGGATTTAATGTATGTAAATAAATGTTTTTTAAGATCTATATATGATAGGCTGTACCGAAATACCTTGTAATTGTTGTTGTCAAGTAAAAACACGCAAATTGTGATTCAGTCAGACCCTTGAATAGTGTTTGGAATAATTCCAGTAAATCTTACAAATAGGATCGAAAATGTATTGATCTAAATGTTTTGATAACTGAATTGTGTGAACACATTAAACATTCAATATGTAATAATAATTTTTAGAATTAAATGTAAAGAATTAAAGTAGTATTTTGGGTACAAAGTTGAAATTATATTCAATAAAGTTTTTTTTTTATTGAACTTATAGATCAAATGAATATATATAGAAGATCTGTAAATGTTAATATAGAGAAGAGAGGAAATGTTAATGTATGTATAGAAGAGCAGTAATGTTTAATATTCACATATATTTTAAAATTTATCAAATACGTGTTGTTTTTAATTTAATTTAAAATAAGGTCCACAAAATAAAACAGAGACTTTATTCGCAGTACGAAGTGGTATCTCTCTTATTTAATTAAAGAATTTTTGGTGCTTACTTGATATTGCAACAATGCCAATGTTTAAGATAACACGCCAAGTTGACAACCCCGATTTCGCAGGTCTCATTCGAGCTGAATTTCAACCATGTGCTTCGTTTCATAAAATGTCGCCAACACGGTTGCGATAATACATAAGTCCCGAAGTTTTTGCACTGCAGTGAAAAGAGGTTATGTCTAATCCAAAACTGACATTAAAATATAAACAAATCTGATCAGTACAAAGGCATAATTTCGAATCAAAACAGGAAGATGTAAATTAATAGAAAATAAATAAATTAAAAAAAATATTATTAGCTGCATATTGAATAAACAAAACTAGACCATTAAATAAAAAGCTTTTAAAACATTTATGAAATACCTTTTGCATTTCATTAACCAGAGACCTATAACTCCTACACCTTAGATAAACACATTCAACTCAGAGGTAACGCTGCATTCTCAGGAAGACCAATAAGAAAAATCCAATCAAAAACAACGATGCATGAGTCACCTTTTTAATCCCATGGACATTTGGGTATATCTCCGATAATTGAGGTTGAGAATGGATGCAACTTCCAAACCACATTTCACCCTTAGTAAATAGTGCTATCGCTTGACACCATGGGTCAAGCAAACAGTTATCTGAATTATTCTGTTACGCAACTCTTACTGATAAGTTATGATATATAGATAAAAAGAAGATCAGGTTTTTATTCTTTCAAGGTAAAAAGCAAATACGTTATAGCTGATGTTATAGCTGAATTTCGCAAATACAGAACACAATAAAATGTAATAGTACCTTAATTTTCTTTTCATTCATACCACAAAGGAGATATTTTTTTCTCGTGATTCTTTTCTTTATTTTTTCTATATTCTTTTTTTCTTTTCTCTTTCCCGGATAATAATTTTAATTTATATTTATCTTTTTCGTTATTTATGGCTTATTGAAAATACTCAATTTAAAATCTATAACTGTAACTTGTCTATCATTATGGTGTACATAATCCAATCCGTTTTAATTGAATTCATGAATTATTGCCTCACGGCCACCTTCTCATTATGTTAATGATTAATTAACTTTCCCATTATCAGTTTAAGTGCAAGTTATTTCATTTAATGCTTTTTTATAAATGAAAATTTATTGCCCTGGAAAACAAGATGTTTGTATTTGTACGCTGTTTTTAAATGCTTTTTCTTTCTAAGTTATGACCAAAAAATTAAATAAAAGTTTATACTTAAATAACACTTTTGGTGTTATTGAGAAAATCAGTATCAAAAAGGTGTTTTAATTTATTTTTTTAGATTTATTTCCCTATTTTCATTCCAGTGATAGTGGAACCATTTTTCAACTTGGGCAATCATTTATCTA
>BMAO01022895.1:0-22735 GCA_019973975.1 Trichonephila clavata
TACTATCACCTGACCTTACTTTGGTCAATTTCTAATTATGGGTCTGTTAGAAATCCCTTAAGTATCGTTCATCCCCTTCAACATCGGCCAAGAGCATACATTCTATATCTCTTCCGAGGGGGGTTTTCTATTTATTCCGATAGATTTCATTCAGCTGTAACGAGTTTTGTGAATCACCTTAGTTTATTCACACAATATTCTGGATGTCACGTTGAGCAAATGTTATTGGGAGAATAAGTAAATGGAGAGTAGTGTGTCATCCTGTTCATTGTTTTTAAAGTTGTGAGCGCCCTCTTCCAGTTGAATTTTTAACTAAACTGCTTTTTCCGCTAAAAACCTCTTCCCCTTCCCTTCTTACAAACCACATTTCATTATAGTAGTTACTACCTTTTGTAAATTAATTTTTAAAGTTTAAACGAACTTTTAAATTTCCTAAATTTTAAATGAGTATTTTTCAGAACGTGAAAATAGGATAAACCTCAGATATGATTAAAAATTGAAACACATTTAACTTGTCGATTGCGAGGAATTGCAAATTGAACATTAAGTAAGTATTTGAATAAATGTACGCCTCATTGTTGGTAATGCATGCTTTTGCTGGGGAATTCAGTAGTAAGAAGTAAAGAAAGTTCTTTAACATATGGTGCAATATATATTCTGTCAAACATTCAGTTTCAAATGGCTGAATCATGCGGATTATCATGTGTATTTATATTCAATTAACACAAGATGAAACGATATTTTTGCATAGAGATGTGGGGGCTGTATGAAGCTCAACATTATCTTGTTTCAAAGGGATTCCAAGACGATGGGTCTATTTCCAACTAGTTACATGTTCACTCCAGGAATGGCGAATATTCCATAAATGAAGAAACATTTTATATAATATGGTCAGTTTAAAATTTCGTACAAAAAGTTTCCCTACATCAAGTATTTAAGGAAGAAATTTTATATAAAGAGCAATGCGTTGGAAATAAACCTTCAACCTGCTTTTGCCTCAATTTTCTATCTCGCTTATAATTTCCACCAAGTGAAATATAAGCAGATTGTGATGCTTTTTAGTCATACCGCTATCGAACGGGCCGCATCTAATATGCATGAAGTTTTGTGAAGTCCTTTTTTCTCCTGTGGCATCAGTTCTTACATTAACATATAAATGAACATGATTTGCTTATTTGAGATACTGAAAGATTTTTATTATGACTGTTTCTTGAGATGTTTGCACAATTAGACGTTGGACTAACATTCTCAGGTGTAAGAATTTAACTGTTTCTTATAATCGTAATAAATTTAAAGTTCAAAGTTTTTCAGATCTTGATTTAATGTTTCTTGAGTCTCATTGCTTAAATGATCACGTATTAGTTTTGTTATAATTCGCTTCAAATAAATATTAATTTCAGTTATAGCCGAAGATGTAATGTATAAATCTTGTCACAATAGTTGGTGGTTTTTATTTTTCCGTAATAAACTTAGTAATTCCCGAAAGAAATGACCAATAATACCCCAACGAAATTGCCAAAAACCTTAAGGACCACTGAAGGACTTCGATCGCTATTGAATAGTCGTTATTAGCGTAGCTGGTAGTTATTCAGAGCAATAACGCTTCCTTCAGCTCTGTATTGGTACGGCTGTGCAAAATTACAGTCAGTAATGACTGCAGAAAGAAATAGCCAATGGAAGAAAGGCCCTAAAAAGCTAAGGTACACGGATGCGGGGAAGAATTTGATGATTATGCAAGATGTTCCGAATAATCTCAATCGCATCATTGTCCAATATCCAATGTGTACTATTCTTTTTTATATTATCACAATAGATCTTTACATAGAATCAAGGCGAGTTTTGTCTGGATTTGATCATATCGCTTTTAGCCCTTTAATACTGTTACATACTCTCGCAGTGAGGGTGTTGAGTGCTACCTCGAAGGATGCATTTAAGGTATCCAACTACCCTAAAATTGTGAATTTTCCAAGAATTGTCATTTTTTCTGATTTTATTTTATAGGCCATCTTATTAGCTTTATAAAAATACCAAGTGTATTATTTTGCGTTAAATAGAACAGAAACTACAAGTATTTTAGTAAAAGCAGATGCCATTACTTTAAGCAAGATGACATACTTTAAAACACGTTTTACTCGAAATGTGTGTGTGTGTTTTTTTTAAAATACTCAAGCGGGGACAACGATTGCTCAAAAGCTTTGAAAATAATTAACTGAAATTTTTTGTGTATGTTCTGTATAATAGTAGAAGTGTTTTAGCCTTCAGATCTATCAATCACTGCTTTATTACAAAATTTACAGCCCCTTATGTGAACATAACCACTGTTTTTTTAAGCAGTTTTATGTAATAACAAAGATAAAGGGTTCTAGTTTTTCTAAAAATTAAAATATCTCTAATCCTGAACATCATTTTAAAAAGAATAAAATGTAAATACATTAGAATTGAAAAATTGAAAATCTGTTCATAAACTTTTGGTACAGAATAGACCGCGTTTATGTTATTTTTTGTCACAATTTTTAACCATTTTAGTAATAATAATTTATTTTTCTCTTCTTAATTTTAGCATATTTTTCTTAAAATGTACTAAACAAATCTTAAAACCACAAAAAAATCCCCATATCTCCATTTTTTTTTAAAGTTGTCGCAAGCAATCGGATACCTTAAGCGTCCTGTACATAACTGCTTAACAATATTTAACTTGAATGTCTGGGATTTCGATTACTCCTAAACGTCCATCGGGGACGTTTCGACACCGCGATGTAAAGTATATAAAACAATTGTTTTAACTAACTAATTACAGGACTACTGAGCAGCACTGCTTATTTTAAGACTTTTTAATATTATTTCATGTAATTATCATATATTATGACTCTTTGTATCATAAAAAAACTGACGTTGACACTATGCTTCCCGAATTTTGTTGAACCACTGCCTTGTTGCAAAACATTTCGAGTCGAAAATCTTCCAGGAACATTACTATTAGGCATACGCATTTTGTACATCTGCACTTTCATCAGATTCTACTCAGTCACCTTCACTCAATCTTATATCTTCACCGAAATCTAAATTAGAGCATGACAGCTCGCCACCATCCAATTCATTCTCAGAAAGCTCTCGCAAAAATTTATCAATTTCATCAAGGCTTAGACCTTTTATATGACTCATCGCTTAAGAGCGTCTGCTCTGTGCAAGAAAATTTTTTTGTGAGCAGATAAGCAAATGCTATGTAACGAAACACTTAGATACAATGATTTTATTATAAATGACTCTTTTCCACTGTGAACCCAATAACACGGCATTAAAGGTCAAATAAATGTGCAACATTGCTTCCGGAAGTTTGTTTTACAAATCAAATTGGATCTACTTAGTGAACTATCTTTTGCTGAACGGCAGCTATTTATAAAGATAAGTTTCTTTGGTGTCGAAACGACACCAGTGGACGTTCTAGGTATATAAAGTCGTAAAAATCTCGCCTAATTGACATAGAACCACAAAATGTTTTCTGTGTAATCACCAGGAAAATTGTTTAAAAGGCACGACAATTTTCGAATTTCTTTCACAAATGTGGAAAGGAAAACAAACTAAACAGTTTCTGGTGTCCAATCGCCACCGACGGACGTTTTAGTGTTAAAGCAGGGGTGGCTAATCCAAATAACCTTGGGGCCATTACGGAAGAACATTATAATCCAGCGGGCTGCATATAAAAATATATATCAGCATATTGGATTGGGACCATTTATTGGATTAAAACAGACGCAACGTAATAAAATAGAAACAGTTATGGGATTTATTTGTTACAAACCACTATACTAAAAAGAAAATATTGCTGAAAATAATCGCATTTTGTATATTTGTATTGAATCTCGCGGACCGCAAAATTATTCAAGGCGGGCTGCATGCGGCCCCAGGGTTGACCACTCCTGATTTAAAGGATATGTAATTATTAGTTGTGTGTTTGTGTGCAATGCACTTCATGGAACTTCACCATTGAGCCATTTTCATGTAAAAAATACAAGGATCCTTACACCACGAATAATTCTGAAATGCTTCGTTACTCTTGATATCTTTCCGTGAATAGTAGAAAATACAGGTCTTTCACAAAATGAAATTATAAAGGACGTGACAGGCAGAAAGATTTTGAGAGATCTAAAAAATATCATAGATATAACGTAACAGTTGATGAAATGTCTGAAAAAAATCTCATTAAAGATGAGATTAGGAATCTTTATCACTCCTAATACAATACTGTATATAATCAAGTATAATCACCAATTGTAGGCGCTTTAACATTATTACTAGTTTAATATTTAATATATAATATAATGTCTTACTAAGCCTTATGGTTTTGAGTTTTAATTTCTTTATGTCCATATGACCTAAAATAGGGTTTATTTTTTTATTATTTTCAATAGAAGCATCTTCTTCATAGTAATTCATTTTTTTCACAAAATGATATAAGGGAGAATGTATATATATTCCGAACCTAAAACATGTTTGAAACATTTACAGCAGAAGATTAAGTTCGAAACTCAACTCGCACTTTTGCATGCAATTTCCGTCACTATGAAAATATCACAATTACTTTTTGCATTGATGAATATAATCCAGATTTATGCATTTTCATCCAAAAAATTTCTCCAAAATTAAAATCGTCATTACCAAGCTCTACGCAATTTTTGGAAAAAAAAAATGCATAGTTGAAAATAACAAAGAGTGCCATGATTTTCCTCATGAACAATTCTAAGTATTTTAGCACATGTTTATATTAACTGGCTCTCTTGTACGTCCGGGTGGAATTTTGTAATAAATTTTAAATTAACTTTCTAACTAGAGACTTGAGAGAAATTTGGATCATAGCTTAGAAGTCGATGACAATGCATAAAAACGTGAAAAAAGAGTTTAGTCTTGAACCCGGGCCTGGAAGAGGTGAGCCCCGATTTCGACAGGGAACTCCGGAACTTACACGAACAAAGACCACCTGTCGATTGCACGGGTCAAGGTGCGTCTATGTATTCAATTTCGTGGTTCTGGGGTCAAAGAGGAACCTCCACGTTACCATGATTTTATTAACTCGCTTTCTTGTATTTCTATCCGGGTGGAATTTTATAATTGATTTTAAACTAACTTCCCGATGAACTAGAAACTTGGAATTTGGATTATAGTTCCGAAGTGAATCACAATGCATGAAAATGGTTATAAAAATATGGTACATAAAAAAAAATTTATTAAGAAAATTATTTATTTACTCCATTAAACGCAAACTTTTTCACAGTGCTATACATTTTTCAACCTGTATTGGATTGAAGTTAAGCTCATGATCTAGCAGACTATTCTTGAGGAAGAAATTTTTATTGTTCCAGAGTTCCTCACTAATTTTCTAAATGATTATTTCTAAAACGGTTTACCTCTTTGATTCCTGCTAGAATGATTGTCAAACGAGGCAAAGTTCAAACTCCTTATTAGACACTCGATACTAATTTTTCCCCGCAATTTCCAGGCAACTTATCTTTTTTCACACCAATTATGGACCTCTCCTTGTTTGAACTTGATAGGTTCAAGTTCTTTCCACTCCTAATTGCTTAAATTGTTGTCCCGGGGAATCCAATCATTATGTTTTTCATTACGCTCAAACTGCCAAGATTCATCTTAAAAAACCAACACAGGAAGCAATTCCTTCCTGTTTACTTTTTATTTTTAACATTATGATTCATAAGTGAGTTTCCTGTTTTCACTATCTTGTAATCTATTTGCGATGGACTAATTTAATTTTGTCACCTCGCCTCTGTTCTTTTTGCAGAGGTGTTTTTTTTTAAATATTGTATTTTCTTGTTCATGTATTTTTTGTAATATTTTCTGTCAATTTCGGTTGCTCTATGCCCCTGGGTAAACACGATCCGCTGAACTAAGTAAAGAAATAAAATACGGCCCAGAGTAAAATTCGAGAAGTAGCGAAAGAGTAAATTTAGAAACACATAATTTAAGTAGTAGTATTTGCAAACAATTGTGTGAACATGCAGCACAGGAACTAGCAACCCTTTTCGATTGGGTATGAAGAATTATAAAGAAAAACTAACTAATAAGAATCAGAGAAGATCCTGATCATGTTGTGTGTAAATAATGCTTATATCATGAAAGCAATCATGATAAATTAGTTCTAGATCAAAAGATAAAACATATTGATAATTTCTTTTTGTTTTCCTGGTATTCAATTTTTTACTAATTTTTTCTGGTTTTGTGCTTTAAACATTTTTTACCATTGCCCTCCAAAAAAAAATGAAGCAAGCCTATTATAGCAGACAGTAGTTGAAAGTAATGATGAAATGTGTTAATTTATTTTATCTTGAATAATTCAATTGGAACAAAGTCCATGACTTCTTCTATTATTAGGAACATCTACGCTGGTTACAAGTACTTAAACTTTTTTTTACATTTGTTAAGATTAACACAGTAATTCTACATTGTTGTTTTATGCTTGACATATATTTAAATTAACTAAACTTTATTTCCGTAATAAATAAGTT
Source organism: Trichonephila clavata (assembly GCA_019973975.1). Classification (NCBI taxonomy): domain Eukaryota; kingdom Metazoa; phylum Arthropoda; class Arachnida; order Araneae; family Nephilidae; genus Trichonephila; species Trichonephila clavata. The sequence continues at coordinate 6,519 of BMAO01022895.1, forward strand.
TTCTTTCTAAACTAAAATAAAATACCAGTTTATACAATTGAGAATAATTTTTAAAACGAATGAAAATAAGTTCGTTCACGTGATACTTTAAATTGATTTTACATTTAGATTATTCAATATTTTAAATTAATCTGATGCATTATATTATTCAAAAGTTTATATTATAACGATATTATTTCCATTAAATTATCTTCAATAGGTAAATAAAATCATATTAGAATCATTCAAGGAGTTTTTGCTGAGTATAAAGCAATTAATAATTAGTATTTATATTTGATGTTAAATTGATTTTAACATTTGTTTGAAAAAGCATCCTCAGATTTATTTAAATATTTGAGTATGTGAGAGTCAATGACTCTTAGAAATTTCAGGATAAAACCAATATCCGTTTTTAATAAATTATGAAATGTTTTGAAGGATATTTTCATTTCATTTCAAGATAGATAGATTATAGAAGTTATTTTTTCAGGATGAAATATTTGAAATTAATACTGCAATAATATGGAAAACAGTGGAATATTTTAAAGCTTATAAAATAAAAATAGCATTCTATTGAAATTTATTTTCTGAAAATATATTAACTTTCAAAGAAGTTATCTTATTTGCTATTAAAAAGAAATCCAAAGATATTTTTCTATCAATATTACATCAAGTGTTATTTTTAATATTTGGGGGTGGGGTGTGTCACAAGTAATCATTTAATTTATGTTGATTTTTTTCAATATTTTAGAGTAAACAAGGCTTTAAAGCTATCATAAAAACATAATATATTTAATTTAGGTTATGGTATAATGTGTTAATTTAAGGTATTATTATGAAGCAGTTAAATTAATTATTTATTGAGATATTATTTTGCCTAAATAAATAAGCTTTATTTTCTGTTTAAGGCCCTAAAAATCATTAAACTGTCGAAAATTTTTTTATTGGCTTACTTGATACCCCGAATCTTTATAAATATACCTGCAAAATTTCACAGCTTTACCTGCATTTTCATTAAGTAATGGAGCAATGTTTGATGCTAAACAGCAACTACCACTCCTACATTTCAGATTATCTGCTGGAAAAAACCAGATAAAAATGAATTAATCATTTTTCTAATGCGCATCAATGAGATTGACATTATATATGCAGTAATAAATCATTTTAAGAAAGAATTGTGCAATTCATGCAAAAATTCTAGTTTGTGAATTATTTACTGGAAGATCAAATGGATTTGGTCAAGATTTAAAAGGTGTGCGTGCTTTTTATGATATTATTATGAATGAAATTAAAACTTCAAAACGGATTCTCCCAAAGCACAAATACTAAATCTCATTTTGATAACTCAGATAGTTAAAAATTTAATTCGCAAAAATAGAAAAACTCTCCCATTTTTATATATTTGTTTTTGGTGATATATATATATATATATATATATATATATATGTATACATATATATATATATCCCATGTATATATGCGAGATTCAATACTTTTATTAATAAAATACACTGGTGTGCAAAAATTAAGGACGAAGTCGAAAAATTAGCATATCAGATAAAGAAGAGGCAGAGCGACAGAAAGACCAATCAGGAGATTAAGTGAGGTGATGTACGGTAGCACATGCGCAGATATGCAGGTAGACGTAATGGGGGAGTGTCTGAGTAGTAAAGCATGTTGTCGGTGTAAGATTAGTATTTCTGGCAAAGAGATTGCACACCGTATAACAGTTAAAATCACACCGAGTTGCTGCCTCAGCGAGAAATGGCGAATAATCAATCTGTTAGACGACATCTGGATGCTTTTACCCGAGGTCGAATCATTGGGAAGTTGGAGGAAGGTCGCAGTGTGACAAGTGTGGCTGCAGAGTTCGGAATTGCTCACAGCATCGTTTCACGACTTTGGAGACAATTTCAAACTACAGGAACAGCTATCCGGGGGTTCAGTAGTGGTCGTCCACGAGGAACCACACCCGCAGATGACCGGTATATTGCCTTACAGGCCAGAAGAAACAGGCGGCAGACAGCGGGAGAAATCGCTAGACACACGACACAGGCGACTTGACGACCGATATCGCGTTTTACCGTGGCCAGAAGACTGCACGGTGGTGGACTGTTTGCACGACGCCCTGTACGGTGTGTACCTCTAACGCCTGCCCATCGGAGAAGGCGTTCTCTGTGGTGCCGGGAACACTGGAATTGGAGAGACAATGAATGGGGACGAGTACTCTTTACAGATGAGAGCAGATTCAGTCTGAGTAGCGATTCTCATCGCATACTCATCTGGAGAGAGCGGGGAAGCCACAATCATCCCTCGAACATCATTGAAAGGGACAGGTATGGAGGTAGCGGTGTTCTCGTTTGGGGAGGCATCATGCTTGGTAGTCGTACAGACCTTCACATCTTCGACGCAGGTTCAGTCAACGGGACCCGTTATTGTAACGAGATTCTTCTTCCATATGTGCGTCTTTTTAGAGGCGCTATGGGTCCGCAGTTCCTTTTCATGGACGACAATGCACCACGTCATCGCACAGTAGCTGCCAAACAGCTCTTAGAGAGTGAGGATATTGAACGTATGGATTGGCCGGCACGATCTCCGGATCTCAATCCCATCGAGCATGTATGGGATTTTCTAGGCAGACGCTTGGCAGCTCGTACCTTACCACCAGTAACGATTCCGGAGCTTCGATTGGCGATGCAAGACGAATGGGCAGCAATGCCTCAACAACTCATTGACACCCTCATTCTCAGCATGGGCAGACGCTGTGAAACCTGCCTAGCAGTCAGGGAGATCATATCCCCTACTAAAGACCGGATATTTCTTGCTGGACACCCATCACAGGGATGTTTCGGCCTTCAGTCGCATTGCGCTCCATGCTACTTTTTCAATAAAGCTTCTTTTTATCCCTCTGATTTCTCTTTTAGTAAGTTTTGCTTACATTACTCATGTCCTTACGTATTGGGGATCTTACGGTATTAAATGTGTTGATTTGGAATGCTTTTGTACAAAGTTATATTGAAAAAACCGTCTCGTCCTTAATTTTTGCACACCAGTGTATTTTAAGATATTTATTTAAGCAAAAAAAGATATACAGTTCTTAGATTTTGATGTATTTTACCTATAAATTGCTATTTGATTTAGCTTTTATTCGTGTATAATATTTAACATGCGAAGGCTTTTAAAATCATGGAAATACAAAATAAAGACATAAACATTTATTGTACATGTTGTGCCTTAGCTCTAAGCATGGAATTAGCTCTGAAGTGTGTGTATTTATTTTTTTTATAATTATTAAGGTAAAGTGTTTAATGAAATATTGATATTTCATTCGTTTTTTTCTATACATTCATTATGGCAGTATACTGTTTAAGTGTTCTACATTTGTGCAATTTTTATGGTAAGCAGTTTTAAATAAGCTAATTAACATTTCATGAAAGTTTCAGACTATTCGATAAATATTATATCATGCTATTCATGGAATGAAAACTTCAAACTTATATTTCTCCATGTTGAATTTTTGTACATATACTGTTATTCAAAACCCTAAGGCTTTTTTGATAATTGAAGTACGCGTTTGAAATTTTTATACATGTTCTGAAATGTATGTTTTGTAAAATTGTGGATGGAATTAGCTCTAACATGTTTAGTACTTTTTCTAAAAAATTTCAAAATCAAAAATAATGCTTTTGGGAATTTTTGGAAGTTTAACTATTACAAAATTAATAAAAAATTAAAGAGCAGCAGCAGAAAAAAACCCATGCACAGTTTTATGTAGCATATTATAAGGTACTTGGAAAAAAATTTTGAAAGAAAAGAGACATATTTAAAAAAGCTTTAGGAATTTAAAAAATGCTTAAAAAAGCTAAAAAAATTTAGATTTCACAAACATTTTGCAACAAATTTAAAACTTTTGTATGGAACTCTTATTTTATATTAACCTTTATAAAATACAATTAAAGCTAAATATCAAATATTAAAAATAAAAAAAAATTGTGAAGATCGTACTATTTTGCCTTAATTAAAATTATTGTTATTTAATTTTGATTCGCAATTTAACAAACATTTATTTTTTTATATAAAGATTACTTTTTTAGTTTTTTTCAAAATTTTGTATTTGATAATATTCATTTTAAAGAAAACATGAAATATAACTTTTTTAATTTCATCAAATACTATTTTGTTTAACGAAAGTTAAGTAATACAAGAAAAAAATAGAATGTTTAAAAGTACGTTTTAAACGTGATACAAAATTTTATTCAAGAAGAATTGAACATTTACGTTTTTTTATTCAATTCTTCAAAACTCGAATAAGTTTTTTTATTAATGAAAAATTAATAAATTATGAGCTTAATTTGTTTAACTTTCATCAAATTTATGAAACATATGATTAAAATATTTGTAGTTGTCTGCCATTTTACAATTATAAACACTTCCTACGAAATTATCATCATAATTTGTAAGCTGATCTTAAGAATATTAAAATATTTTTCGAGGAAGAAATTAGATTCTTTCTGAAATAGTCCTGGTTTATTTCACCGCATTGAATTATTCAGTAAATTTTGTTTTTGATTTTACATACTTTGTTGACTAGCAAATTATCTTGTTCTGAATTAACAATTTACGTACACAAAATGTACATATGATATCACATTAATGATTCATTCATTCAAAAATCGTGAAATTACAGGAAGATTACGTAGTTTTTGATTAATTACTTTGATATAAACGTACATAAACATACAGTTCGATTTTAAGAAGTTATACTTAAATACTTAAAAACGTAAATATTTTGCTTTATAAAGCGGTATTATTTAAAGGTTTAAGAATGGTTTAATGTGAAGGAGTCCCATGTTTCGAATCTAATTAATGTACTAATTGCTTACATATTTACTAGTAATGAAGTAATATAACGGTTAAAGGTGTCTGACTAAAATGTAAGATTTTTAATCTTGCAAATGATTATTATTAATTGAAAAAACCCTCTCGTGATCTTTCGGCTTAAAATATTATTACAGTTGACTAATGATTGAGAGAGAGAGACAGAGAGAGAAATGAACTAACTTTAAAATTCTGCATGAAAACATTTTGTGTTTCATACGGAGTTAAATACTTTAAAATAGAATTAAATTTCATCACACAGAACAATTAAAACAAAAATATTCACTATTTTAACAATATTTACGTGACATTAAAATCATTCTAAAAATGTGACCCCCTTCATTTTATTTCTTTTTCATAACTTCCCAAATATTGTAAGTAGGTTTCTATAACAGGATAAGATATTCTTACCTTATTAATCCTTATTTTTTATGGAAACATATATTTTCTTATCTTTATCTAATTATATCTTATTAGATAAGGCATATCATATACGTACATATAATGTAAGATATATTTATCTTATTATGGAAACACATACATTCTTTTCTTTTTCTTATTATATCTCATAAAATATTCTACTTTATATATCCCTGTATAAGGTAAAAGAAATCTTTATCTTATTGTGGAAACCATATATACTAATTTTTTCTTATTATATTTTATTAGATAAGACATCTTATTTTACCATATAAACTAATATGTAATGTACTAATATATTCTTATCTTATTATGGAAAACTATATATATTCTTATCTTTTTCTTATTAAACCTTATAAGATATCTTATATTACCCTATATATCCATGTATAAGATAAGAGAACTTCATCTTATTTTAGGGAAACCTATATATTCTTATCTTTTTACTTATTATATTTTATAAGATATCTTATCTTACTATATCCATTTATAAGGTAAGATATGTGTGTTTATCCCTCTTATTATGGATACCTACATATTCTTATCTAAGTACATATTCCTTACCTTTTACCAACATTTCCTTATCTTTTTATATATGTCTAGATAAAATGTTTTGTGTTACTTTATATGTCCATACACAGAGTAAGATATTTTTTCAGGTTAAGTAGTTCTTCAGATGTATCTGCTACATAACACAGGAGCAAGTTTAAATGCATACTTACAATTTTTAAAGGAATGCAACAATTTTTCTAAGAAGATGTTATTGTTATTAAAATCCTGATGCAAAATTCCAAAAAGCATCAAATGTAAAATTTTGAACATACTATTTTACATGTCACAAAATTTTATTTTTAATAGCTTCATTCAACAATGATAAAAAATAGATTTAAAAATAAAGCAGAACTAAGAATATACGATTATTAGAGAAATAAAATAATTTCAAAATATTTTATTTTAAGAAATAAATAATTTTGAAATGGATTTTTTAATACATAATTAAGTCTGTCTTGATCCTGAAAGTTAGGCATTCATTTAACTGAAATTCTTACGTCCATTTTAGCCACAACATTCGTAGTTTTATTAAAATAAAACTGAACTCTGGATTTTTCTGCATAAGATTATCTAAAACAAAAACACATACTTTCCACGAAATTTGTTCCTAGTATTTTCTCAAACAGTATTTTAATACTAGCGTAAAGCACAGTAACTTAAACAGTCACTGTTTGATTGCTACGAAGAGCTGTACAAATGAGGCAATTCAGTATCCTACTTAAATAAACATTTCGTGAGAGAAAAGTTTTAATGAACTTTTTGAAATGTAAAAATAAAAGTCTAGGAAATAATTGGCGGGAATAAGACAGGTGCTAAATAGTAGTGAACATTTGCAGATAATCCTATCTTTTTGGAAAAAATAAAATCAGAGAGCTGTACTGTTTGGGGCTAAATTTTCTGCATATTTCAGCTGCTTAGACATTTGAATTTTTTAATAGTGTTTCCATCAGTAATACGCTAATATTTTAAGGGCAAAAGTACTAAGAGTTTTAATCGAAAGTCAAATTATCATTAATTTCAGTGACTCACCGTTGAGATTCATAAAATGAAGTACTTTAACAACAAAAATATGCATAACCGTAACAAATTTAGAATGTGATGAATTTTACGACGGATCTATACGGTTCTTTCCACTAACTCCTTGGGGATTCCTGTTGGGCCATCATTCTTTCAACCAAATTTCTCCGAGGAAAGAAAGTTTAATATATATATATATATATTCTGTATTCACGAGTTTTGAGAGTTAGTGGAGAGGTGAAAGTTAGTGAAGTGAGAATTGAAGGTTAGTGAAGTGATGATAGCTTGGATGTGAAGTGAATAGATGAGAAGCTATCAATCCGGCAGTAGTACGTATACGTAAACTGGGTACGACTCGAAAAGTTGGAAATTTGAAAAGTACTTAATTCCACTATTGGAGAAGTGTTTAAGACCACGTCTAAAAGATTAAAGATTGCAAGAGTTAAGGTACTGTGATATTATTTCTAGTAGATGTTAAAGAGTTACATTATTAGCGCACTTCTAAATTAAAACAAGCTTTGTATAAGTTATCGTAAGTATAGCTTTGCATGATCGTATATATTATCCCCACGCTATCTTGTCTCACCATCGTCCTCTAATTAATCAACTTTATCTTAATTAGAGTGTTATTTGTGTCTGTGTTGAATATAGAGATAAATAAATAATTTGAGTTGATCATGTCGTCTGATCATTTAGTTCCACCCACACATCTAGCCGGGTATCAGGGAATAAGGAATGTAAATTCCTTACAATTTCCAATTTGAAATGTGAGAATATTCTAATCCCCGATGAAATGTCTACCCGCTTTAGTGCATTTCATGCGATTGTCTTAGGGGACCCTTAAATAGTTTCATATATGAAATTAAAAATTCATTTTTTTTGGTAGACTAAGGGATTTTAAATGCTTTATTAAGTTAAGATTTAATGAAAATATATACGACCTATCGTGAAATAAACAGATAACTGCAAAGTAGATATTAATGTATGCATTTACCATTAATTTACAAAGCAAGATATTTATTTATTTATTTTTTTATACAAATGCCAGACATTTGGCTACTGGGCCATTAGTCTCTCGATGTATCATCCCAATACATAAGAACAATAGAATTGAAAGAAAATAATGCCGTGCATTCGTCAATAGGGTTCTTATCCATGGACTCTCTAAAAGTTACAGAGAGTGGAGGCTAAAGTGTCCTTCATCCGAATTTTAAAAAGAGGGGCAGTCTAACAATCGTGCCCGGTCAACAGACGAAAAAACGCCACAGCCATGGGACGATGAAAATCCGGAATGACTGGCTTTAAACTAGTAAGACACTCCCCTTAGCTTCATTTGATAGGTAGGAGGCAAATCTCCTCTTAAACTCTAGTTTAATTAAGAGTTTTGCAGGATTAAAAGTCATAATGTTATTAGTGTTTTGTAGAATAGTTGTTTCTTTCTTTTCCAAAATAGGCTCTTTTAATTCCCTTGTTGCCACAATGAGCAGGAATCAACTACAAAACAAAAGAAGCTAGATATTGGCTTAACCCTTTGTGTTCCTGTGTTCTTCTGCATAGAACACCTAAATTCACTATCTGCTCACATCTTTAAATTCAACTATAAATGAATAAAAATACATTTACAATTTACTTTAAGCTATTCTTTATAATCATAGATGGTAGCAAAATGTAGTCCGATTAATTTTATTTTGTAATAATTTAAACTCTGCTTAACTCTGGTCTTTATAAACCCCTGCATATAATTTTTCAACTTACAACTTTTGCATATAGTTTTTTCTTAAATTTAAAACAATAGCTTGACAAACATGTATATGCTATTTTCTTGGCAATAATCTAAATTATTTATTCCATATTATTTATAATATTTTATATGTATAGCACATGTGAAATCATCGAGCCAAGCTGAGTGTTTTATCACCCACAAAATTCAAGTGGTACATGCAACGTTCACAAAAATATACCTGCGCACTTTCTTAGGCCTAAATAGGTTGTCACTACCTTTTTTTGTTGATATTCTGTATTTTAAGAGTAGTGAAACACAAATGGTTAAGTAAGCATCGTAATCCTGGTAATAACAACAAATGTTGTGGAAAAAAATAGTCTATTTTCTAAAGCGTTTCAAAAACACAGTTGATTATTAAAATATAAAATGCATTTAAGAACAGCATGTTGAATATTTGTACCAAGTACATCTGGAGATAATCGAATTTTTGCAGGATTAAATGAAATTGTTGGAAAAACATTATGCAACATGTCACACAAAAAAAGAGTTTCAGTAGTTTAAGAAATATTTTCTTAGAAAAAATAATGATGCATATATTTAAAACAATAGATAACAGTGTCAGAAAAAGCTTTGAAAAAGTATTTTAAAGTAGATTTGATCCATTTCATTTCATGGTTATAATGAAAGAGGAATAATAAAAGCATCATTTCATCAGAGTAATAGCAATAACTATGATTCGAGAAAATACCCACATTGAAATTTTAAAAAAAAATGTAGATTTGATTACGGAATTCTCTTTTGTCGATTATCATGCTCATGTTTATGAGGATCCATAGGCTTTTTATAATTTCGAGTCAGATCTGTAGCTTCTTTTTTTACTGCTGTGTATTTCTGTAGATTCAATCACATTTTTCTAGCCGGGATAGTCGTTAGTGACGATGAATACTGTGACAAAGAGCCCGATATCGAATCTCAGAGATAGCATGAATTGTTGTAAATGTACAGTACCTGTTCAGCATGGGAGAATTCTAAATATTTGTCATTCCGAAAAGCACTCTCGAGCGGTTGGTGGAAGGCGTGAACCCCCCGACCACCCTATAGGAAATTGTCTCTCAAAGCTGAGGTGAAATAGAGAGAAATTGTTCTGTCACCTGCATGGTACTCAACAACTATGGCTAAAAGACAGACACAATCTAATTCCCCCTCTCTTTTTTGCTCTTGCCACAGGGAATTTTATGAGCTTTGATCCGATATTACTCACCATAGGGGGAGATATATTTCTATTTCCGAATTTCTTTCGCTGTTTCTCTTCCCCAAAATTCAATTTCTTTAGAGTCATATTAGTTTTTATTCTTAAAATTCTATGAACTTCTTTACAAAAAATGCCTTATGAGCTTTCCCTGGCACATCTATCATTTCACAAACCCTATTGCATGTATGTGATGTTTCAAAATTAGCATCGAGGACTTTGTATAAAAAAGTTTTATTTAGCGAGCAATTGGACTGAATACTTATTTCCAGACATGCTGAATAATCATTTTTTAGTTTATGTTTTCGATTGGAAAGTAAACCATGGGCGTGTACATACGAAAACCATAAAATTTAGTGACAATGGATTGGAGTATCTTTTCTGAGGAATAATAGCTTTTTTAAATTTTAAAATCGAATATGTTACGGAAAAGAACCTATCAAATACTTCCGTATGGATAAAACTGAAAAAGCCTTTGGAAATTTTGAAGTTTACTTTTAAGCAGAAGGAAATAAAGTTTGAAACAGACAGGTAAACCTGTTTCGTCCACAATCAAAATAATTTCAAATGTATCTCGTAAAAAATTAAAATGATCGTATTTGCTTGAAAGCTTTGCATTTTTCTAATCTTCAATTTTGATTATAATTTTTTTTAATTAAAAAAATAATTTTAAATTAGAAACTATTCATGGTAAAGAAAAGTAATATTCTTTGTTTTTAAAGAATTTTTTTCATTTGATTCATTCCATTAGTTTTGAAAGGAACTTTTCTTGTATTAGAATATAAACTGCCTATTAAATATTTCCTTTAGAAATTCATATAAGTGAATAAAACCTACCGGTTCATTAAGAAACTCTAGGTTGTCCGTTAGTTTTTGTTTCAAATTTGCCGAATCTATTTCCTCCAATGAACTCGCGCTTTATTCCATAAATTTTGTATGCATTTATTTAAAAATAGATGTGACCTGCATATTCTTGTTTAAAAGTAGGATAAGCATTCTTGGAAGAAACTCCATATTATGGAGTTATACCGCGGGAAGAGTAATACTATCTGTGGAGCAATATAAACGCCTAAAATATCAAGGCTTTATACAGAAGGAAAATTTGAGTAAATATATTTAGACCGAGGTACAACATCTGGATGATGAACTTCAACTGCAATTTTAACTCATAAAAATACTTTTTATCTCATGTTGAGTTTTGATTTTCTTTTATTTCTCCGGCTGAAAATATCTCATTTTTTCCCTTTACCAGTCTGAAATCATTTAGTTAAAAATGAATAAATAAATTCCAAATTTGACATGCATCAATTTACATTAAAAAATTTGAACTGATAAAGATAAATAAATAATTTTAAGGTTTAAAAATTTATTTGAATATATTACAAATAACTTCTAGGTATATAAACTCCCCCCCCCAGTTTCATATATTCGGTGGCAATAGGTAATTTTAATATGAACATACCGATTGTGTTATGGGAGCATTACTTAAACTGTGGGGTGCGCCCCCTTAGGGGCGCGTGATAACCCTACGTGGAGGGGGGGCACGAGCATATTAATAAAAGTCAAAAACAAAAGATTGTTTGCAATAATTATTAATTTACTGAAAAAAAACAAAAAAAAACATTCTAACTTTAAATTTATACTGATGTAAAACACTTAAAAATGTATCAGTACTGCACAATGTATTTTATAATTAATTTAATAATACTAAGTTAAGAACACACAAGTTGAATAATCACCAGTGACCCCATAGACTTGTCATATATAAAATTATATGCAAAAATTAACACTTTTCTTGATAATTTGTACTGCTTATAATTAATCCCTCAATTGCCGATTACAAATTACGCGATTTGCTTCCAAATGTCATTGCTTAACCAGTAGGCAAGCGTTGGTCTTGCATTGCGGGGGGGGGGGGAAGAATAAAGAAGCAAATCCTCTTAAATATATAAATCCTTTGTAAACTCTGTCAAGGTCATTTTAATGCGTTTCAAAGCCTTCGGAATAATTTTATGGATAGCAGTGCACTGAAAAGATCGTACTTCGGACAGACGTATATATACGTCCGAGGTAATTAACGCACTGGCTTAGTGAAACCTTAAAAAAGCTAGAGGCTTTTTTGAGGTTAGTCGTATTGTTGCTTTAGTGCCAAAGTATAGTATTATTGAATTCGATATGTAGTTATTGTATGGAGGAGGGATGCGCGATGAAAATTATGATTGAATATTGGTCGCAAAAATATAAAAAAAGTTTGAGAAGCATTGAGTTATGAAATACATTTCAATTTTACATGGTAACTTAAGATAGCCATAGTTATTTATCAACTGTTGAAAAGAAATATTTTTGAATTAAAAGTTGTGCGACAGAAAACAGAAATTGGTCTGTGCACAGTATTTAAAACAATATTTGGTACAGCAATAAAATACATATTTTAATAATCATGATGAAATATTAAATTCATGTTTATAAATTGAATTCATAGCAATCTGCGTTTACATTTCATGTCATTAATTATTTTCATAGCTAAATTTAAAATTGTGTTTTCATTTTCAATAATGCCAAATATAATGTTAGTTTTACTTAGGACTCTTAAGACAATGACATTTTCTAACTGAAGACAGATAAATAATTCCTGTGCAACACAAGTATCACACAGGGCTTACAGAAGTAAATAAAACAATCAGAAACAAATAAAATAAAAGTAAATAACAAAACAAATGTTTCGTAATAATGAAATTTAAAAAAAAGTTACAAAGGCAAAAATACATTACAAAATAAAACAATTACGATACAAAACCAATACAATAGAGCTACAAAAATAGAGAAATAAAAAAAAATTATGAAATCAGATAAATGCAGGTACAAGATAACGTAAAGAAAGCTTTATTTGAAACAAGTTGAAAAAGTTAGGAGGCCAGTTTTTTCAAGAGCATGCAGTTTGGCTCTCACGTAATTTCTCTCCTTCATAAATTTTAAACATAAAAGGATAAAATGCTCCATATTTTTCAACCCACCAACATTACAGTCAGAAAGATCGGAAGGACACAGGTTAAATCTATTGAGGCACACTTTAAAATTACCATGACCAAGTAAAGAATTACGTTATTTTATAGTTTGAAGTAATTGATCACAAGTTAGCCTTTGTGAAATATGTGGGAAAAATTTCTTAGGCAGAAAAGAGTGAACCGCGTTCGTGTATTGAGTGTTCCAAAGAGAGACATCGTTTTTTTCAGTTTTATTCTTGTGGAATGATTTAGGAATATGATCTCCAACATCATTTCCAAGATTGAGTGTGGATTTTGTCAAGAAATAAGCCCTTTCGTTTCCAAATATTCTAGTATGGCCACTAACAAAAGTAAAACAAAAAACATTAGGATTTTTGAATCCTTAAGATTCTTTTGAATTTACACAAGGATAATATTGCAAGATGAAATATTTGGTAGAATTTCTAAGGAAGGAAAAGGATCTGAAAAAATCAAATATTTAGAATAGCGTTTTTGCTGCATGGTCCATTTTATGGTATAGATGATACTAAAAGGTTCGCCAATGAAAATACTACATTCGTTGCGAATTCTGAGTAGGTCTGAGTAAGACAATGGTTAGAATGCATTTATGTTATTTTAATACTTGAATACTTTTAAAGGTATCGATGATGATATGTTAGAAAAATGGGACATATCCTTTTCTTCAATGGAATGATTTTATAGGAGTATATAAAATAATTTGTATACACATTAAAAAAAGCACTTATTAAAGAATAGCATTAACTGAGAGCTGGTGTAGAAAATTATATATATATATATATATATATATAACACATCACTCAATAAGTCCGTCCCAGGCTAACATATAGATAGCGCTATCTTTTAACTTTTCTAGCTACATATAGATAGCGCTATCTTTTAACTTTTCTAAGCCTAACCTAGTAGTACTAACTTTCAAACGGCACGTGTAAAAATTTCGATAGAATATCTTGTTTAGTTATAAAGTTATAGTGGTTTCTTGTGGCAACTGCGCAACTGTTTGGGAACCATGGATGAAAAGAATTTCGTATGCTAATCAAGCATTGCTTTTGATTAGGAAAAACACTGTTCAAGAAAAACATTGATTTGATAAATGTTATCCCGATTCTGTTTCATCGCAAACAACTGTTAAAAGATGGTACGCTGACTTAAAACGTGGTTGCACAGACACAAACGACGCTGTACGTTCAGGTCACCCAAATTCTGCAGTTGTTCCAGAAATCATCAAAAAAGTGCATGAAATCGTTTTAGCCTATCATAAATTGAAGTTGCGTGAGATAGCAGAGAATTTAAAGGTATCAGAAGGCAGTGCATTTGCTATTTTGCATGATTTTTGTCAATAAGAAAGCTGTGTTCAAAGTGGGTGCCACGTTTTCTCACTGTTGATCAAAAACAAACAACGTATCGACGATTTAGAGCTTTTTTTGGAGCTGTTTAAGCAAAATAAACAGGATTTTTTACGTAGATATGTGACAGTGGATGAAACAATGATACATTACTACACGCCTGAATGAAAAAGATCGTCAGCGGAGTGGACAGAAGCCAGTGAAATGCGTTCAAAAGAACCAAAAAAATCAAACGTCAACTAGCAAGGTTATGGCGTCCGTATTTTGGGATGCTCATTTGATTTGTTTTTTGACTACCTTGAGAAAGGCAAAACAACTAATAGTGAATATTACATGGCGTTATTGGATCAACTGAATTAAAAAAAAAAAGGAAAAAACGTCCTCAAATGCAAAAGAAAAAGTACTGTTTCACCAAGACAATGCTCCGTGACACAAGGCCATAAAAACGATGGTCAAATTGATGGAATTGCACTTCGAATTACATTCTCACCCACTGTACAGTCTAGATCTGGCCCTCAGTGACTACTGGCTGTTTGCAGATCTTAAATAATGCTGAAAGGAAAGAGGTACGGTACAAATGAAGAAGAGATTACCGAAATAGAAGCCTATTTTGAGAGCAAAGACAAATCATTCTACGAAAAAGGTATTAAAAAAATAAGAAGAGCACTGGACTGCATGTATCACTCTTGAAGGGGATCTTGATAAATAAAGTTCAACTTTGCAGAAAAGTTGTTGTTTTATTAGTTAGGCCCGGGACTTATTGAGTGATGTGTTATATATATATATATATATATAAATAAATAGAGCTATGAAATTAATCCTGATTGCCTATTACGAAATATCTGTAAAGGAAAAATTCTATGTTTTTCATTTAAAACACTGCCAACATGTGTAGAAAATCAATTTCAAACGAAATTGAATGATATAGTTCATTTTAATTTAAAATGATAATGCAATGTAAATCACTAAAAACATTTGAAAAAATTTAAAATAATGTATTAATATAGAAGAGAGGAAACGATACTTTTTTCTGTTTCTCCGGTGCAGGTAATGAAGTCGCAAAAAATTATACCACCAACGTCAAACGGAATATTTCGGCTAGTAATCTTTCAGCACCACATTAACAAAACAAGTTTTTTTTATCGTTAACGTCTTTTTTTTTATAATACGTCCAAAATGGGTGAAAAACCAATGAGAACTAATACTTATTGATAATTTTATGCTTGTATAGTGTGTGGTTGCCAACTTGGCGATGTTTGCGCCAGCAAAACGAAAAGGTACCAAGAAAACATATAGCTTCTGTACACAATTTTATATTTATTTTCAGGTGTTTTATTTTAGATTTTATTAACACAATTTTTTCTTAAAGTACTTTTCATAAATCATTGGAGTTTTAAAAAAAAGCAACAACAAAAAAATTAATTAATGACTGAAAGATTTATTTTTTATTCATTAAAAGTTATATTTTTTGGATCAGAATTTAATTATAATATTAGTTACCCAAAAGAATTTTCTTTGAAAGAATTTGGCGTGATTATAAGAAAATTAGCTATTTAAAGAAATAAAGGGCCGATGCACAAGCCTGAAATCCTTATCAAATTAAAAAAGAATCATTTAAGATCCAAAAAACCCTGTCATTTAATTAATTCAGTCGTCTTGGGAAGAAAAAAATTGATTAATGCCTTTCTGAGCAAAGGAAGATTTATCAATGTTATCTCAATTTATTTGACTCTTTCGTTCTAAGGTTTTTATCCCAAAAAAGAAAGAAATAGAGCAAAGAAGACAGATAAAGTTATCCTTTTGATTTGATATTGCGATGTTTCAAAGTTAGTTTCAATCATTGATTTTGTAAAGGAAAGAATGAGAAGAACCAAAAGTTTATAGCTCAAGTTATTGATAAATGGAAAAATATGGTATCCATTTTCGCTTTGTATACTTTCAATAAAAATAAATTCTACATTCTTAATTACATGGCTGTTCTCAGAATTAATGCAAAACTTATTGACATTAACATGTTACGTAATTTTTAA
>BMAO01022896.1:0-29779 GCA_019973975.1 Trichonephila clavata
GAACATGTGTGACTGAAACATCCCAACTTTTAGGCGTTTCTAGAGGTACAGTGCATTAAGTCATGACAGCATACACACACCGTGGCTAGACAAGCTTGGCAAGACAAAATAGTGGACGGAAGAGAAGCTCAGTGAAAGAGACCAACATGCTATTGAAACGTATTGTAATGTCTAAAAAACTAACACAACAAAAGCAACCGCAGAGCTCAATCAAAATCTGGATTCTCCAATGTCAATGATTACAGTTAGAAGGTACCTTCATAAACAGAACATTTACGGCAGAGCAGCAACACAAGTTGTCACAGATGTCAATGCCAAAAGTCGTCGACAGTGGTGTCACATTCACAAAACCTGGTCGATTGATTAGTGGAAGAATGTAATATGGTCTGACGAATCGTCTAATAAATCAGGAAACGAGATTTTTTTTATCTGCGATGACCGTAATCCAGACATCCGTTAGGAAGACGATTTTAGGAAATCCCTTTCTCAGCTGATTTCTATACAAAAGAAGAAACATGTTTTCCAAATTTCAAGTCTTTCTAATCCTTCAACAGTATTCTTTTAATCTATAACACCTCCGCAACATCCCTAGAAAGTAGATTTTAAAAAAAACGTTCTTAGTTTATCCCTACTCAACAGAAGGAAGATGCTTGTTCAAGTTTGTAAATCTCCCCCTTATTCCTCTTGGGGAAATGTTCGTAAAACCCGCTCTTATCTGACTTATAATGAACAAAATAAACATGTGTGCCAAATGTCAAATCTATGGATCGTATAGTTCAAAACGGGAATTTTTGGTTGTAATATTCCCCGAAATTCGCTCTCCCTTTCCTCTTCTTGACAAAATTCTACTTAATAGAAGAAACATGTTTGCCAAATTTCATATCTATAGGTCTAATAATTCCCGAGATATATCTCGATAAACTATATATATAGAGAGAGAGTTTTTAAAATTAAAACAATACAATGCATTCCTTAAAGGAAAAAATTGCATCTTTACAAAATACTTTTTGAATTTAAGAACTCAAAAATGTTCATTAAAAAGAGTTATCTAAAAAAAAACGAATATTTTGTACAGGGAAATTAAAATTTTGAATAACATAATTATTGTAAATAGTAATCCTTTTTATCCCTCTGAAAAAAGTGCTTCCGTTACCCCTTCATTAATATCACACACAAGCGGAGATACCCTTAAAACACCAGATTTTGAGACAAAATATCAAATTCCCAAGTACGTAACAATACAAATGTTTTGCTCCAGAAATGAGCATAAAGGATGCCAAGCTGTCAACCACAGCCAATGTGTCATCTTTGGCTCTGCCGTCTCCAGACCGTTCTGCATTTGTCAAGACGACAGCTGTTTCCAATGGCAGGTGGCATCAGACACAGAGCATTTCTTGTCAATAGTCTACAGCTACACGATCACGCGATTCTGTTTTCACCATCTATTATGTCCTTCAATGTTCTTGAAAATTTATTTTTATGACTTGAATGTAAAAATAAAGAAATAGGAGATTGTAATAAAGTTTGTTTTACCAAGTAAAATTCATATGATTTTGAATTAATAAAAATTATAATAACATTCGAATATTCTTTTATTAAGAAAGGTTACTGAAAGAAAGAGAAGTGGTATACAATAAGAAAGAGAAAGTACAACAAGGGAGTGAAACTCGCGGCCCATAACGAATAATTTTGCGGCCGGGCCAGTATATCAGTACGCAATAATATATAATAAAATATCAAAATTTCTTCCGAAATAGGAAAGATAGTAGTAGAAAAGATATGTCAAGTGTCAGGATGTGAACATTACATTTTTCTTGCTTTTTTATTTTTGTTTATTATAATGTATTATATTCGAAATAAACTTACGTTTCTTTGAATAATCGATTTTATTTTTGCGGCCCAGCTAATGTTAAACCTTGCTTGATTGGCCCAAGTTACCCTTTGAGTTTGGTACCCCTGATGTACAGCATTATTTTTATCTCCATTTTACAAAAAATTTCTTTAAACAATTACAATCGGACCTACATTTTACGAACCTCTATTTTGAGAACTTTTTCCCGGAACTAAGAACTTTTGACGATTTTCATCCCTTAAATAACCTTCAAATACCGAAGTGCATTTTCTATTTAACGAATTTTTTTTCTAGTGATTCGATTTTTTTCTCTCTATTTTTAAAATATTTCTGGACCTTCGTATGATGACATAAATTCTTTGAAACAATTTCACGTGGATTACTAAGTGATGAAAATATGCTTGAAGGGGATTTTTTATGCAAGGCAAAGATGCGAGGCGTATTATTATACAATGCATTCTTTCAATAAAAAAAATCAACAAAATAGACTTTACCAATTTCTAAATTTAAGGACACAAGTGCTAATATATATATAAAATTACTGTTTATAAAAATACATTTTTAAAATTATTTGTAGAATTGAAATTAGAAAATGTCGTTAAAATTAATCAATTTGAAAAAATTGCTTTTTAAAGTTGAAAATACAGTGTATTTCTGAACGATGTGGTTTTTTCCCTTGTTTTTTATAAATATTTTTTTAACCTATCTACTTCCAGTGTGATTTGAATAATTACTTTTGATATGCTCAGAAACATGTAACTCAAGTTTTATCAAAATTAAAATCAAAATAAATAATTCTATATTAACACAAAAATAGGAATTTTTCTATATGCTTACCATGTTTAAAATTTCTAACTGGTCTTATTAGTAAACTTTTGCGTTTATGTCACCCCAAGCTTCAAATGAGATTTTCATCCGACAAAAAAAAGAATATGTCTTTAGAAAATATTGTGTATTTCGCAAAAATTCCTCAACTTTCTTAACGAAGCAAAGCAATTAAATATTAATCTGCGACATGTGCTTAACTTCAATAGAGTCAGCAAATTTAAAAAGCTGATAAATCAATTCTGTTCTGAAAAAATATCCAGAAAATCAATAATTTCGATGAACATTTATTTACCAACAGAAATTAAGTAAAAGCTTTCCTGGAATAGTTTTTTTTAAAAATTAAAAACACGTAATATGTAAAAATCATTGCACGGATATAGAGCTGAATTAACCAGTTTCGAAATTAGCATTAATATGAAGCATTAATATGGATCTTTGAGTTTGCTTCATGATATAACTGCCCTCAAATGCTTGACTTTCAAAAAATAATTTTATAAACCCGATAGTATACTTTTAATATTGCGTTTGATTAAATTTTAAATACTAAGCAGTATTGGCATTTGTGTTTTATAAAATTCAAAACACACTTTTCTTACGATTTTTGTAATAACTTTTAAAAAAGCTACAGTTGAAAATTATTTTTAATTCAGATATTTTTCTTCCTGATGTGTCTCTGGTTTCTTTTCTTGTCCTTTATAGAATAACTACATATAGAGACGCTCACAAAATAGGCATATTTCATCTTTAAAAGCGATAAGTATTTACTTAAATGAAGATATGTAGGGTTTTTAACTTTTGTTCGATTGTCAATAGAAAGCATTATTTTGATTTTTCTATTCAAGTAAAAATTCAGCTATTATTTCGCAAACATTTCGATCATATGTGGAATTAATAAATCAATGTGAAGACTAAAAAATGGATAGATGAAAAGAGTGATTGTTTATTGGCGTCACATCTATAAGCAACACGAAGTCTTTTGGTGATGGACTTTGTAATTTTGAATCTTAGTCAAATGACGAGGATGACAATTGAGCCTCCTCAAAAGATCAATTTCTTCGCCCAAAATGTTCCAAAAAAGGAAACATTTTTCTAGAGCATATAACTTAGAAAAATACATAACAGAAGGCAAAAAAAGAAGAATTTTATTTTAATTTTCTTTTTTAAAGTTTTCACTCTATTTTTTTTTTTAAATTTTATAATTGTTGAACAAAACCCCTAAATGTTTGCTTTTTACAAATACACTCTGCCTGATATGAAAAATGTTTCATTATCTTAAAAGAATTACTCCCATGCTTACAAAAAAAATTTCATGTTCATATTCATTTTTCAAACAGTTGAAGATTTTGTATGTGTGTGCATATATATGTGTATACACTGCTGGCCACCGTAAATGCAACACCAAGAAAGACAAGAGATAGCACAACAAAATTTATTTTGTAGATAACATGTTGACCAAGTATCAAATGATTAAATTTATAGACTTCTGTGAAGTGTGGTTCCTGCCAGAATCAGTAGCCAGAGTAGCCGCCATTGTTGGAGATCACCGCTGCACACGCCTCGGCATTGATTCAAAGAGACTTTGGATGTGTTCTTGGGTACAGCAGACCAAGCAGCTTCCACACGTTGCCAAAGTTGATCTGGTGTGGCAGCTGGGGTGTAATCTGGGTCAATCGTTGAGCAACCATGGACCACATGTTTTCTATCGGCGAAAGATCCGGAGAGCGAGCCGGCCAGGGAAGCAATTCAATCTGGTGATTGACGAAGAATCTTTGGACAATGCGTGACACGTGTGGTCGCGCATTATCCTGTTGAAATATGGCTGTGGCCAAGCCCTGAAGGTAAGGAAGGACAACTGGCTCCAACACCTCGGAGATGTAGCGCTGGCTGTTTAATGTACCGGCAATGCGTACTAGAGGAGTACGAGAGTGATATCCAATACCGCCCCATACCATAATACCCGGTGCAGGACCAGTGTGGCGGTGCATAACACAGCTGTTCAGCATCCTCTCTCCACGGTGTCTCCAGACTCGAATCCGACCATCGTGGTGTTACAGACAGATGCGTGACTCGTCAGTAAAGACAACTTCATTCTATTCTGCCGCCCACATCCTTCTTTTATCGCACCATTGGCGGTGGAGACGTCTGTGGTTCTGCTTCAAGGGTAGACCAAGCAATGGACGTCTTACGGACAGACCACTCTGCTGTGAACGGCGTCGAATGGTACGCGCAGACACTGAATGATGCGTTACAGACTCAATGTGATGTTCTATTGTTCGTGATGTGACTGAGCGATCCGTCACTGCCATGCGCACAATTTGCCTGTCCTCAAGTGAAGTGGTGCACTGTGGTGGATGCGAACGACCACGTCGGTCCATCGTACCCTCCTGCATCCAAGGATCACATATCCGCATTCAGTTGTTTGGTTTCGTCCAACACGACTACCGATTTCCCTGAATGATAATCCACAATCTCGGTAGGCCACTCTCTTTCCTCTGTCGTACTCGGATACTTGATCAAAAGCTAAACGCTGTTTTCTACGAGACATAACTGATCGTTTTTTGAAAAAATCACAAGAAAAACACAATTTTCGAACTTGAAATCGTCGAAATCTCCAAGCCTTAAATAACGCTTTGAGGTGACGCCACAGACGTGCGTGAAGTGTGTCTGCACTGAAATTGTAATCATTTGCATATCTCACCTCCGCTAATGCATGTTGTAAATTTCATATTATTTGCGTGCTTCCTTCAGGGTGTTGCATTTACGGTGGTCAGCAGTGTATACGCACACACAATTTGAAGCATGGTATAGTACTATATCTTATATTGCAATGGAGACAGTGATAATAACGGTTTCTTTCGATTATCTTTCCTTTTTCCTTTCTTCCAAGCAATC
This sequence comes from Trichonephila clavata, assembly GCA_019973975.1. Taxonomy (NCBI): domain Eukaryota; kingdom Metazoa; phylum Arthropoda; class Arachnida; order Araneae; family Nephilidae; genus Trichonephila; species Trichonephila clavata. The sequence goes on from BMAO01022896.1 coordinate 5,573, forward strand.
AATTGCCCATTGTCATGCCAATCTCTGTTCCTTATTGAATATTTTCCAGAATCTAAATTCCTGCCTTCAATGAAAAATTTCCGCCTTCACCACAAAGATAATGATAATTGAGAAATATTTCATTACCAGGGACACACTCATCTCTTAAAAACACTGTCACAAATAATTTCACTATAAGAATTGAAAATATGTACAAATCAAAGAGAGAAAGAAGAAATATCAGTGCCCGTACAGTGTACGAGCAAACCAGTTGCGTTCAGCTTTCTGTAGCTTGTTCGGCGTACGGGAAACCCGATAAAGGGGTTAAGCAAATAACGCTTGTTTCTCCTCTTTCTCTCTCTTTTATTTTTTTACTCTCTCCCTCTCTCTTTTCTTTCTCTCTTTTAATATCTCTTTCTCACCATTTATTTACTTTTTATTTTAATTTTCCGCATTAGGATGCTTGATGCATGTATGCATATCGTTGGGTTCGCTGTCGCTCAATATATGATGTTTACAGATAATTATCATTTATTTTTCCAAAGAGTTCGTTCTTCAAATCAGGTGAAACTTTTTCGAATTTTACTGTAACAGAATTTACGTAAGCATAATTTTTTTTAAAGTTACTGATTACATTCAAAACTGATTTTTCAAAAGTGCATACATTAGTATTTGTTTTATATTTAGTGTTACTTGAATTAGAATAGCTTTAAAATAAAAATAAAAATATTTAAATGCAACTTTTTGGGAAAAAATGAAAAAAGACACATTTTCAAAACATTTTCCTTGTGAGAAAAATGCTTCTATAATAATAATATTTCACTTATACATAGTTAAGACATTTGTACCGAGCCTCAACTAGAGGTATCATATATATAATTTACAAGTGGATTCATTCTTATTTTAATACATCAGAGTAGAGAAATTTTAACAAAAGACACCAGTTATTGTTTCAATAGATCATAATAATGTGAATTTCTCAAAAGACTTAATTCAGACTCTATACTAGAGCTTCACAAACTGTGGGGCGCGACCCCAAGGGGGCCGTGATAACTCTACAAGAATGCACGAGCATATCGGAAAGTTGAAAGCAAAAAATTATTTAAAAAAACTATTAAATTACTGAAAGTAAACAAAAACTATCTAAGAAAATAAAAAATAAAATACATATTTACACTGATATAATACACTTATAAATGCACAATGCACTTATTATTGCACAATGTATTTTATAATTAATTTAACAATAGTAAGTTAAGAACAAGTTTAATAATTACCAGTAACCCCACCAGCTTGTCATATATAAAATTATATACATGATTTAACACTTGATCATTTGTAGGGGTTATAATTATTTTATTAACTGTTGATTAAATGTTATGTGACTCGCGCCCCAATGTCACCGTTTTCTACGTAAGCGCAGGTATGTTATGTATTGGTGGTTGGGGGAGGCGAAAGTAAAGGAATAAATAAAAAAAATCCCCCAAAATAAGTAAATCATTCGAAAACACTGCCTAAATCCTTTTATTGCATTCCAAAGTCTTCGGAATAATTTTATGAATAGTAGTGCACAGAAAAGATCTACTCTGGAAAAATGTATACAGGGTGTCCCAAAAAAATGTATACACTTGCTGCAACAGTCTGTCATACCAAGTATTAGAGAGAACTTTGAACAGGAAGAGTTTTATTTCCAGCAAGATGGGGCACCACCACACTACCATCGTGATCTTAGATCCTTTCTTTATGGGATCTTGCCAAACAGGTGGATTGGACGGAGAGGTTTTGTCGAATACCCTCCACCTTCACCAGTTTTCCACCTTTATGGGGATACCTAAAGGACGAAGTCTACGCACAGAAACCTGCAACAGTTGTTCAATTGAGGGCAACCATTGAACATGAATGTACGAATAATCCAAGGGAACTGTTCCATCATGTGTGCTCTTCCATTGCTTCGCGTTGTCAGCAGTGTCTGGAGCAGAACGGACATCAGTTTGAGAACATGCAATAACAAGACAATATAATGATATTTGTAGAATCTTTTACAAGTTGAAAATTATTCGAATTATAATAAACCCCAAATTTACAATTATTTAAAGTGTGTATACATTTTTGGGACACCCTGTATATACACCCGGGGCAGTTAACGTTTTGGTTGAGTGATACTTAAGAGGTTAAAATCGTATTGTAACTTTTGGGTCAAAGTATAATATTCTTGAATTCAAAACATTGTTATTGTATGGGAGAGAGGGGGGTAATATGAAAATTAGGGTTGAATATAGGGTCGTAAATATTGAAAGTTTGAAAAGCACTGCTTTATACAGAAGTCTAAGTACAGGCAAAATATTAATAAAGAGGCAGTTTTTATGAAAGAAGACTGTTTTGAAAATGTCATTCTTTCTTCCTTTTTGCCAAATAATTGCATTTAAATAATTTTTCTTGTAGTAACATTTGTAACGGCTACTATTCGGTTCTTCTACTAATAATTTTGGGGAAAATATTCTTTAATTGTGATTTAATTTAAAAACCGATTTCAAAAGAGATGACTTGATTTACCGAAATGTAGTTACTATTTAAGTACTTGTCGTAATGTGAGTTAATGGTTAATCGTTGATCGTTAAGTGTGAGATCTTAGAATTCGAATAGGTGGACAGAGACTGAGAGGTCGCTGGTCTTGAGATTAGAATTCGGTGAAGAGTCCACCACGAAGTGGTGAAGTAATGAACCTTTAAGCTGACTGAGCTATCAGGCTTCGAGAAGTCATAACAAAGAGTTTCCATCCAGATAATTACTTTCGATAATCTAGTTATCGGATTACATTTTTTCTCCCACAGTACTTCATGAAGTATACAACTTCATAACTTTATAAATTTGTATACTTCACAAAGTACTAAAGATAGAATAAAAGTAGCTTTTCTTAGGATCATGACTGCTTCTTCCTAGAACCTTCTCACAGTTACGACCTTCGGGCTGCGACGCATTCTTAAGACAATTTTATATTTCTACTCATTTTACTTCCATTATATATCACAAGAACAAATATTGATTTATACGCCTTTTTAAAATCATGGCTCCGATTGCAATCAGCCCCTTAAAGTTCTATAATGAGGAAACAAAATATAATTAATTTTATTTCATAGCTTCAAAATTTAAGTTCTTTCATCATAAATATATTCAATACTATCAGACGTACTATTTATTAAGAATGAATTTTTTTTTAAAAAAATTCTTGGTTATCAAATTACATAAAAGTATCGAATTTACTTGAGTCAAAACTGCTCCTACTGAAGTAATAAAACAGCATTCAGCTGTTTTTCTTACAAAACGGAAAGAACTTATGTATACATTTTATATCAAATTCATAAATATATCTCTCCCCTTGAGTGACATTAGAGTGAGTTGAATACATCATTCTGAATTGTTTTGTATATATAAGTAGAGTATATCTAGCTAAAATACGACTTCAAACCGATACGTTTCATTTACTTCAACGGTTGAATTCTCCTGGCCTCATTCCAAGAGAAATATAGACGAGCGAAATAAATTACAATTTTCCCACAGAAATTGCTTCTGAAAAAAGATGGTCTTTAAAATAATGACAAAAAATGTATTCAAAAAAGAAACGAGCCTTACAGTAGTCGCATATGATGTGTAACATCTGACATGTTATCGTGGTAAATACGCAATAGTGACTTTAATCCTGAAAAAATGAATGGGGTAAAATTGGAAATGATTTTCTATCGAATAACTATATCTTTAATGACAATTTTATTTAATTAACACAAGGAGTAATGCAATTTTTTATCAAAAATATTTATTCTTGTTCAATTTGGGAAAGAGCGGAGACAATTGATTTATGAAAACTAAAATATGACATATATACTTGGGATTTCAAAGTATTTAAAAATCGTTGATAAACAGCGTCAATAAAAGTACCATTGTTAGTCGTCGAAACATTTCGATTTGTGTTCATTTCGAGCTTGAGTTCATCTTTCAGAAAAGCTAGGAGCGGCTCAGTTTCTGGCAAACCTGAAGTTAACGTTAAAATCACCACCCAAAATCATGGGAAGCGAGTGATAGTTTTTTTTTTTTTTAAAAAAAGAACAGAACCACCTTTGGTATACGGTAGAAGTACAAAATGCAGGAAATCTTTAATTTTGTTTAACTGTTTGATTCGGAGAAATGTATGTGACCATCAAAAGGACTTTTGTCCATTTTCAAACACAACGAGCCCGGAGACTTTGACATTTGAACGTAAGAATCGCAAGTTTATTCTGGATGAAGTCTAATAAGACTTGCTGGTATGTGCGGAAGGTTGGCGGCTTAAAAGCTACTAGAGTTGGACCCCGAAACGAGGGTAGCAAAGAGACACCACCAAGCGCGCTGATTGGTCAAATAAACAGCGCGAGCTTCCCCGACTTCCTGTTACGCATTTCCGTCTCTTTTCACGAAATCACTCCAACAAATATCTAGCAACCGAGAGTAAAGATGTTACACATCAAAAATAGAGTTAATATATAAATCATTTTATTTTCAATTAAGTACTTTATTGGAGAAACATTGAATGAGCACCAATGAGAGTTTATGAAGCAAATATTGAATGAAAATATCAAATTTAAACACGTCTTCTTGCGGAATTTTTAGTACATGCAAAAGGTGCTCTATTTTTTTTTTATCAATATCTGTTTCTATAGAAATTACATGATCACTGCTGCTCTATTATTTATTTATTTGGCATTTACGTATAATACCATCGACAAAATTTGTCAAACCAAAAACTGCGCCAAATGCTGCGATATACAGCCAATAAAGGAAATAGTTTCTACGCATGTTTAAGCACAAAAAAAAGCGATGACAGCATTTGGCGACATCTTTTGAATTGGCGATATCTTTAATTTGGAGAAATGAGTACAATACGTAAGTACCATATACTCGAATATGTAAGTATCACCATAAATCTCATATAATTTTATTACTGGGTGTGATATTCCTTATGTTAAGAAAATTCCTTTCATCTATACTTCATTCTCAAAAGATTGAAGTCACAGGAAAAGAGTAACATTCACTTAAGACTCAAAAGACATATATCAGGCATGAAAAAGGAAAAATCAAACTGGCAAAAACCATTATTACCAATTTTTGAATAATCGCAATAACATGAGCAATAGACGTCATCCGTTATTCGCATAATCAAATCAACATCAATAGATATAAACTCACGAGCACATCCATATATATTAACATCCCTTCCCTTAAACTTTCGTTAGAATAGGCTTAATTCATGACGGTCATGTGATAACTATAGCTACATGTTCTCCATTGAATTCGAAACAGACATTGTCCTGGTTGTTCTACTTGAAATAAAATTAAAATTTGGCAATTGAGAGTAAGACTATTCAAGTATTAAGATTCTTCACAGAAAGTTCTTCAAAATTAAGTGCATAGTAAAAAACTATGAGATTTATTATTGTTGTCGAACAAGTACTTTTTAAAAGAAAGTTTCTGCTAAAAGAAAAAGTTGGCAACAGCGAAGAGCATGAATTGGTTGACTATCAACTAGCGTTTCTCAGACTGTGAGGAGTGCCCCTTAAGGGAGCGTGATAACCTTACATGCAGGAAGCGAGCATATCGAAAAGTTGAAAATAAAATATTTAAAATAATTATCAATTTACTGAAAGTAAGCAAAACAAAATAAATTCTGGCATAATAAAAAATAAAACACACATTCACACTTATATATAATATACCTGTAAATGTATCAGTACTGCACAAAGGATTTGATAATTAATTTATCAATACTAAACTAAAAGCAAGTTTAGAAATTGCTAGTGACCAACTGGGCTTGTCATATGCAAAATTAAATATTTATCTTGATAACTTGTACGGTTTATAATTAAAGTCGTATTGTAGCTTTAGCGTCAAAGAACATTACTATTGCATTCAATACAATGTTATTGTACGTAAGGGTGGCACGATGAAAATTATGACTGAAAATCGGATTGTAAATATTGAAAGTTTGAGGCACTGCTATAAAAACACTTGATTACATTTATCATGCGTCTATGAAGTCACAGGAACGCATTATTGCCCTTTAAGTAATTTTTAAGTATTTAAATCTTTAAAATTAAGCAATGCAAACTCGATTCAAGCATTTGGTATTCTAACCCAAAAATGATTTTAAAGTATGTGATGTATTAATCTAATAAAACAATGTGTGAGAAATCATGAATACATCTTTGGATCTTGTAACTACAAAGATACTTTTAAGTCAAACATCAATGTTAAAGCACTTTGAGATCATCCATTCTGCATAAATGAATTTGTATTGCTAAATTGAATTAGACATTAATTCCAATGAGACTGGATTTCTAACCCATGGTAAGCAGAGATTAAAATACTTTGAATTGCGCATGATAATTGCATTTAGCGGATCAGAGTGTGGATTAGTAACTGGCCTTTTCCTTTCATACAGATTTTTCTCAAATGCTCGATTGCAATGGTTTTTATTCCATTGTCATTCAACTCTTATATTCAGTTGTTTGCATACAATGCATTCCATAGGAAACACAGGCCTATCAATTAGTTATATTAAGAATTTTTCTCTCTTGCTTAATTTAATTTAAAAATCATGATGTGTGTTTAAAATATTTGTTGTTGCTAATACTACCCAATCGACGGAGTCAGATGGAGGCCTCCGAAATTCATCGTGGAAAGGGATTAGGGCCGCAGCTTTCAGCACCATGGAGATAACGGTCGTTTTGGTTCCGTTTCATTTCAGTTTTGAGGAGAACCGGGTGGTCCGGGGGTTTCCATTCCCTTCCCCTACCATCAACATTTCGGGAGGACTTTCGGCTCACCGGATATTTAGAACGAATTCATGCCGCAGAGGCACTAAACGTTTGTTGTTGCTTATGCCACCTGATCGACAGTAACATCAGATCAAGGTCCACGAAATTCATCGCGGCTAAGGGCTAGATTTTTACGCCTGCCATTAGCCTTAACTTTGAGCACCATGCAGGTGACAGTACGATTTTGCTCTGTTCCACGCCAGACCAGAGGGAAAAAACCCTGCGGGTAATCAGGGGCCTCCCACGTCTTTTCCCCTTCCACAAACCTCACGAGAGGACTTGCGGCTCGACGGCTATTTAGAGTACCCCACCACAACATGTCACGAAGGCGCTACACATTTACAAACATCTATGCCTTCTCCGGGATTCGAACCCGGGCCCTACGGCACCGCAGTCAGCGTCACTAACCACTATACCGGAAACATTTTCAAACATCCATGCCTTCTCCGGGATTCGAACCCAGTTCCTCGATATAGCAGTCAGCGTCACTACTTATTATCGCGTTTGGATGGCTATAATATAAATCTTTAAGCAAATACTTGCAACCTTAAATATTTGAGATCCCAAAGTAAAGCAAGTACAATTAATATACATTCACACATCCCAATGAAGCCATTATTTTTTTTAAAAAATAATCTAAGCACATCACTCCATGATTTTTAAAACATAACTGATTGTTTATAATAATTATTCTGCTTTGATTATTTTTTGTGTGTTTTCTTTTCAATTTTATTCTATTTCTATGTGATAAGCATTTAAAATATGTAATTGTATTTTTTGTGCAAATAAACAGCGTTGAAAGACAAACAAAGCATTTTCTTATTTTCCCTAGCCACTCTGTATCAGCTTTTACTCACTTCTGTTTCAATCACAATATTCCACTACTATAAAAGAAAGCATTTTCGGTACATCCTGTATTTAAAAGGAAATTTAAGTGTATTCAATTAAATACATATTTAATATAAACACAAACTATTTAAGACTACTGTCCTCGATGCCAGTGCGCGTTCCATTTGCTATACTGAACGGGATATTTAGTGAATATATATCATTTAGAGCATCCCACAGGCCCAGCTATCAATGTATAGCGCACATTAATTTAGCTAGATAATGCATTCACTGGGGTATATAAACCAATCTATAGCCGCTAGGACATTCCGTGACACATGGTTGTAATTTACATGATACTTAGTACATAACATGCGCAAGCAATATGTATTTCATGAAATGACAAATAGGAAAATATGTAATTCATATTCCATCTACAATCTTATTCCATGAAAGAACATTATGCAAAACTAATAAAGCTAGTTTGAATATTAATTTTGAATATTAAAATAAGTTGATTATTACTCATTTTAGCAACAATTTTCATTTAGAAGCAGCATAAAGTCGTTGCCAAATCACTTTTTCAGAATAAATTAATAGTTAAAAGGTTTTTGAAGGATTTGAATTTTTATTTTTTATGAATCGTTTAGTAGTTAAACGAGTGCAATAATAAAATTATGATATTCAATTTACTTAAATTGTTTGCTATTGCTGTGTACAGATTTAAGTTCTACTTTTCAGACATTAATTTCCTCTAGGAAAAATGCACTGTCGTAAAAACAAATATTGGAGAATCAAATGGTAATCAATTAGAAATAAAAATTAGGACTATGCAAATACTGAAAGGAAAAAGACTGACAAAACTGAGATAGTAGGAAAAAATGCTTGGTTAACGTTATAAATAATTAAAATATTGTCAACTAATAAATCTTTTATCAAAAAATTAAGCTAAAATGCTGATTATGTAAAAACAGGAAAGGTTAAGAAAAAATTAGTTCCATCGAAGATCATACAAAAAGTATTCAATTATTTTAATTATAAAAAGACATAGGAAACAAAATAGAAATATTTTCTAATTTTACTTTTATCTTCTTCAATTATGTTTTTGTCCTTTTAACAGTATTAAAAAAAGAAATTAAGCATCAATAAGCACTTTTTTATGTATCCTGAAATGCTGTATAGGAATTACTAAAAAAAAACATTTTTATTGACCGTTATATATTGCTATTCATGTGTGTGTATTTTCCTACAACCAAACTTCAGAAAATACTTCATCTGAAATCTATACAAAAAAGGATGTAACGACAAAAAAAAAAACATTATTTATACTTAAATTTCGCAGTAACAAAAGCATTACTTTTTTTATTATTATTCTTTTTGCTTCTAAAGCTCTCATAAGCCAAAAAAATTAATTTTGAACAAGAAAATACTTTTATTCTCTCAGTATTCGTAAGTACCACTAAATATCACAAGTATTTCTCGTAAGAAATCATTTAAACAAAGAGGGGGAAAAAACATTTTCGCTAAGTATCTCATACTACTTTAGGTAAAAGACAATAAACAAAAAGATATATCTTTTTTCGAGTAAATTAAGCTTCTCTATGAAGCTGTTATTCGAACAATCCTCGAATAAATTAGGTTACGTTATTATCCTTGAATATTAATCATGATGATGTGTGGATTTAGAGGCGAAATCATATAAACACTCATTTTGAGAGAGATCAGGCAAAATGCTTCCACCTGAACGACAATTAGCACTCATAAGTGGCAGGGAACAATATCCAGACGTAAATAATGCATAATTTGCCTCCGAGTAAATTGGTGTTTCCATAAAAATCGCTTGGCTTTAGTTTAACTTTATTAGAGGAGAACTTGCCATTTCGCGGTTAGCTTTCATGAGAGAGTAATATTTATGCTGTTTTCTAATGAGAAAGCAATGGAATTTTGGTTGATGACTTGACGGAATAGATGCCAACATATCTTTCTTCAATAATTATGGAAATCGTCTGCAAGTTAAAACTGTAGAATATCGTTGCGGGATGAATTTAGTTTATCTAAAAACAGTTTCTTCGAAGAGAAAAAAAGGCTTAAATTGATGGTTTTGTTCATTTCTTTTACGGAAGAATAAAATTCTTCATGATATTAAATGGCTCAATTTTTAATATTAAAGGAAAATTATTCTTTCATCTGCTGTGCTATGAAGAGAATAACTTTTTATGTGAACAGTAACGAATATATTGAAAAAAAATATTCGTTTAACACAGAATAATTTTTATTTTTCAATTAATTTCCTCAAAATTTTGTTCTGATTCGCTTACTTTAACTTGTGTATTATTTCTAAGTCAATCAAATGAAATAAACATATGTGAAAGAATGTAAATAAATTTATGCGAAAAATTATTAATGAAGACAATTTCCATAGAAAAATAATAAATATATATAAAAGACGTTATAAAACTGTTTAATATTTTTAACCTTTCAAATAAATTCTTAAGCTAGATTATAAAATTAGAAATTGTAGATTATTTATTTGAACTTCGAACACACACAATCGATCAAAATATAACCTCACACATTTTCTACATTTTCGAACACCTTTAATCACAGCTATTAGCTATTACATTTTAAGACAGCAGTCGACAACATTTATCTATGAAAATTTCTGATGGGCCACAATAAAAGTTGCGAAATTTTTCTAAATATACAGTTTCAAAAATAACGAGTAAAAAAACGTCTAATAGAATATGTCTTATACTTTTTGAAAATTTTATTTTTAGCGCGTTTTTCACGTAGTGGAACAAAAGCGCTATTATGAAGCAAGTTTCGTCTTCGTTTTCGTTTTCGTTCCATATTTTGTCGTACCTTTTTCTCAGCCAATAAGCAACCCATTGACCTCGGGTTTTTGGCATTTGGTCGCATTTGTGCCCTAGATGAGCCGAATCATATTTAAATTTTCCCATAGTTTTCCCGAATTTTCCTACAAATTTTCCTGAATTTCGCTAGTGTTTGCTTTCTTATAGTGCTGATACAGATTTGTGTCATTATTTCTTTTCAGCTCAATAGTAGTACATTTAGAGGAGTGGTTCAGTACTACTTTCTGTTAGCAAAAAGTTCATTAGTTGCATTATTGTAAAATACAACATGTGAAAAACGCGCTAAAATTACTTGGCCATGCCAATGATTGATATCTTGTTTACTTTTAGCACAATTCTTTCTGAGTTTAACGAATTTTTAGCAGCTTTTTCAGGTGTATCTAACAACATTCGAAAGTTAGATTTGACACAACATAGTAAATTGGTGGTATAATACTTCAATTTGTTGATATTATTTACTTTGACGATTTACTCTTGCATTTCGTGAAGTTCTTTTTCAATGATACGGAAATAAAGTACACACGTAAAGAAAAATAATAGATGACTGTATAATTATAGTGACAAGACATACTAGTGGCGGCAAAATATAAAATTACACATTAAGTGGTCGACGAAGTTCTAAAGTTTGGACACTGCTGTTTTAAACTATATTATACTGTTTGAGAAAAAAATGCCGAATTTCATTATTTGAGCGATTATTCCTAACGATGAATTTTATTTCATCGGTTAAATTCTAAACACTGAAGCTACAATCAATTTATCGATTCAATTACGTGCTGCAAACAGGAAAAAAGTTTTAGAAAGACTTCTTAAAACTTGAATGATTAAGAAACTTCGAAATGTGATCTCTATTATCAAATTGTTCGATTTCATCCAAAGTATTATATCGCGTGCTTATAAGAGGTTCCTGAAAAATAATAATACCGAAAATTGTTGGACGATGATCACTTGCAAAAAAAAATATTCACTAATGACCTTCCATTGGTAAACAAGTATGAAGCCTAAATAGAGAAAATTAAAATCTCGGAAATAACAGAAAAAAATGAAAAAAACTTAGTTATGTGTCCAATGATCTGTATATTTTGGACCATTAAAGTCCTGTTCCGATTTTCAGAAAAATCAATATAAGTGATGATTAGGAATTGCAGTTAAATAAATGAATATTTGATGTAGCAAATCAATTTTGCGTTAGCAATGATTTTGTGTATAAGATAACTTGGTGAAAGATCTGATCGGTACAAAAATAAAATTTTAAAAAATCTGCAATTGATGAAGAAACCAAGAAAAAAAGTGTAGTTTTCAAAAAAGTAAGAAATTGAACAAGATTTATTCGAATAAAAATTAGAAAAAAACATTAAAGAGACATCATAATATGTAATGATACATGACTATCTGACGATCATTTTTGAAATAAATGTATCCTGTCTTTCAAATCCGATAAAACTCAAATACAAATATATTGAATTTCAAATGAATTATTAGTTTCGGTCTCTATTTTTGAAACAAAATTGCCAAGAATTGTTATTTATCATCTTCAGATGAACTACTTAGACTGTAAAAGAAAATTTAATAAGGTGCTTTCAGATACTTTCAGAATAAACTCAGAAATAATTTCTTTCATATCATGAAATCAATTCTGAAATTTTATAATAAATATACTAAAAAGATGTGAATTTTTGATATATTTCACACAGACATGATTTTTTTTTGTTAATAATTCATTTTAAAGTACTTGTTTCATAACAAGGGACATTTCGGAAGAATTTGGTTAATTCTTAAATATTTTGGCATGTTAGTATTATCATTTTTAAAGATATAAACATATTCACCATAACTCACTTAATATAATAAATAGGATGATGCTTAAATAAATTAATTGCAATTGGGAATTTAAAAAGTTGAATGTTATATGCAAACAAAATTCAAAATGGCTTAAGAAATAATGCTTGAATATTTTCCAAATGCAAGGCACACATATAAAGGTAGCATCTTACGTACAGATAAAAGCATAATTTTACCTGCGGTACATGTGAACTGCCTATCTTTGAATTCGTAAACACGTGATTAATTCAAATGAGACAGAAAAAATTATCATCTGGATTAGAAAGCCAAAACTTGGAACTCCATAGATGGCAACGCGTGATTCTTCAAATTGAGTTAAGAGTTTAAAAAAGAATGATTAAATGTGTTTTAACATCCTGATGAAATGGCTGGTAAAAGAAAGAAATCTTTTTTTTGTCTCTTGCTTTTCTACTGTTCAATGGACTAAATTCATGACAGCCACATGATATATGTAATTACGTGCTCCCAACTGAATTCAAAACTGACATTAGACTTTGACTTATTGTTCTACATATAAAATTTTGATAAAATTTCAGATTGGATAATTGGGTAAAGACGCTCAAGTATCAAGATATTTTTTTCAAAGTTTCTCAAAACTAAAAAACGTTTTATGTTACACGTGTACGTTTAAACTAAGGGTGTTTTAGTTACCTATACGTGTTATCATTGTTGACAAATACGCTTGTTTAGAGAAAGTTTTGACAAAAAGCAAAAAATGGCAATAGTGAAGTGACTGTCACATGATGAATACGATCACGTGTTCTCCATTGAATTCGAAACCGACATTAGACTTGCATTTGTTGTTTTTCTTGTAAAACTTAGAAAAGATCTAAAATTTGTTTTTTGGTAAATATGTTCAAATATTAAGACCCTTCAAAACGTTTTTCAAAATTTTCAAGAAAACTATTTTATTATACCTGTACTTTTAAATCAAGTTTGGTTTACTTACTTATGTACATTATAATTTCTTCTAAATATATGCTTTTCAAAAGAATCTGCCATCTGTGGGTAGCTTAATTTTTAGAGCATCGGACTCCAAACCGGAAGACCTGGGTTCGATGCCCGATGCCACTTAATGCCCTCCGAGTACACACGGAGTAGGTGCTCGTTAAATCAGTTGCTCCGAAGTTTCTGTAGGCGGTCGTAGCAGAAATCACGGGGGCAAGGTGCTGAAGAATATTTCCCTCCCCTCCAGCTCAAGCCTAAATTAAAGATAGATGGTGTCGCCATCTATCGTGTAGAAGTCCAAACTGTCTCGGGCTCTGGCAACTTTCCTTCCTTCCCTTCGGAAAGAACACGGAAACAACAACAAAAGAATCCGTAAAAAAAAAGTTGGCATTAGTAAAGTGTATGAACTGATTGGTGGATAAATTAGCAATCACTTTTCATTCTTATTTCTGTTTTTGACTTTATTTGATTGAGTTAATCGACACATTCTTCATTCAATGGGGAAGATCTTGTGAGACTTAAAAAAGGTTTTACAGATATTATTGAAATACGTTGTTATAGTTGGAAAACATTGTCTATTTTCTGTATTGAAATAGTCTCTAATCAAGAGAGCAAATCAACTTTTAGACACGCGTGTTGTACCCATTCCTCATTCACTGATCGTGATATTTGAGTGGAGAATCTTAATCGGATTTTTCAGAATTTTGGTATAGCACATCTTCAAGCCATGTGCTGTCATTCATTGAATTTTTTACGTGAGGGTCACCAATCTGCCTAATATTTGATGCTATTGATAACGACCGTTTTTTTTTTTACTTTTGGGGGGATAGGGAGGTGAGGGTGGATTGGAACTACCTATCTAATAGTGTGAAAGCCCACATTCTTCCGAATCGATTCAGAAGAGAATTTCAGTTTGTGTCAATTAGTGTCTGCTGTGCAATCTTCACTGATTTTGATTCACAAATGGAGTGAGAGTTTCTACATTCGCTTACAAACAGTGACAAGCAAGCAACACATGTAACTTATCTTACTGGAAGAATTCAAAATACAATTTTACAGTTAAGAAATGTTATTAATCTGAATAACTTATATCTCATTAAATCCCTGAATTTTGTTTATATGCCATTAGTGAGGATTTTCTACACCAACCCTTTGACAATAGTCTTCCACGGATATGTATATAAGTCCAATTGAAAAAATTAGCTTAAAATTTATAAACTGATGAAAATTTTAATAGTCACTAACAAATACTTCTTAAATATGTGAAAAACGGTCTTTGACACCTTAAAAAAATACAAGGATAGCACAACATATAAAAATAGTATAAGAAATGACATACAAAGGCGTTAAAACAGTATCATCTAGAAAATTTAATCATGTATAAAATTTCATTTTTGAATTCAAATATAGCTTCAAAAATAAAATCACACACTCTCATATTTTGCTTACTTATCAGACACACAACCAGAGCTCCGTTATTTTATATCCTCAAAAAAAAAAAAAAGTACTGTCGGTATCGGCTTCGCAAACTCTCTCATTGAGAATTCCTTTTATATATTTATTTATTTTCTAAATCTGTCGATTGTCATGAAAGTGAAGTGAAAGAAACATGTTTGTGTGTGAAGTTTCTTCGACCATGAAAGTTTCTGAATTGAAATCGTCACAGCGTGAATAATAGAACGACTGGCAGTCCTGAAAACATTTTTAAGTTTTGCAAACATTTGTCTGTAGCTATTGTATTTCGATGATATTTTCATCAGAGTGGATGTGACAGCAGATATGTATCCAATATCATCTTGAGTGCGTTGGAATGAGAAAGTTTCTGGTAGAAAAACGAAATGTTATTTTTCCCATGAGCGTTCCTATAAATAAGTACGAAGAGAAATTTATTTATGGAATAAAGATCTTCTTTTGAATTCCTTTAGAAGTCATTTTATATTTCTAGTTTTATAGAGCTTTGCTTTCTTTCTAATTCCAGAACATTTCATACTTCATACATTTCATACTTTAATGTGCTTTCCTTCATCAGGTAAATACAGAGATTTATTAATACTAGATAACCAAGTTTAACTGTGTGTTTTCTCCCACGAAATTCAATATATTTTCTAAGTATAAGTAACGCGCACCGGGATGCCCTAGCAATCTTTTCCTATTTTTGAAACTTCTCAGTGTCATTTTATTCCCATTTTCTACCTTTCTTACATTTACAGAGTTTTTTCTAGATTAAATGTGCATGCTGTTGTTGTTACGTATGCTACCTGATCTACAGCAACATCAGATCAAGGCCCTCGAAATTCATCGCGGCAAGCAGCTAATTGTACGTATGTCGTTATCCGTAGCTTTGACATCATACAGGTGACAACTGGATAACTGGTTAACTGGATCCCACCTCAATTTTGAGAGAGAACACCCGGGGGGGAGGGGGTCCAGGGGCCTCTTTTCCCTTCCCTTTTTCCCTTCCAATAACCTCACGAGAGAACTTCGGCTCGACCAGTGCTTCTCAAACTGTGGGGCGCGCCTCCCGAAGGGGGACGTGATAACCTTGGAAGGGGGACGCGAGCATATTAAAAAGTCGAAAATAAAAAGTTTGAAAATTTACAAAATTACTGAAAGGAAGCAAAACAAAATACATTCTGACCTATCAAAAATAAAATACACATTTACACTGATATAATGTACTTATAAATGCATCGGTACTGCACAATGTATTTGATAATTAATTTATCAATACTAAGTTAGGAACAAGATAATTAACTATTAGAGACTTCCAAGGGTTTTTTCATGTACAAAATGATACACAAAATTTAATATTTATCTTGATAATTTGTACAGTTTACAGTTAAAAACGTATTGTAGCTTTGCGTCATAGTACATTATTATTGAATTCAATGCAGTTATTGTATGGAGGCTATTTAGACAGCTATTTAGAGTACCCCCCTGCTGCAAAGGTACTATACAGTTACAAGCATCCATGACTTCTCTGGAATTCGAACCCAGTCCCTACCATACCGCAGTCAGCGTCACTAACCACTGTACTGGATAGGCGTAAATTAACGAGTATTTGGCGCAACGTGGTGAGGTATAGCCCTAGAGCAATTTCTGACAGCAGCGAAAGATCTAAAAATAAGTGCTGTAAGCAAATATTAAAATGAAAATCCTCTTTGATCTGGAGGATTTTATGAATCATTTTTAGTATCACTTTATTGGTGATTTGTAACTAACGTATTTTATATTCAAATATAAATATTGTTCTATCCTCAATTTAAAAAAATAATTTAGCAGCAAAAGTTTAATTACACTTGTAAATTCAATGATTGTAAGAATTTTGCAAAGAATCTTATTATTCGCAATGCGATATTTTTTTTTCACTCCTTGATTTGTTGTTGTTGCTAATGCCACCTGTCTGACGTAGTCAGATCGAGGCCCACGAAATTGATCATGGCATCGGGCTAGATTGTACGTCTGTCGTTAGCCGTAGCTTTGAGCACCATGCATGTGACAGTACGATTTGGCTCTGTTCCACCCCAATTTTGAGGGAGAACACCCTGGGAGTAGTCAGGGGCTCCCACCTATCTTCCTCTTCCACCAACCTCACAAGAAGACATGCGGCGCTCTACGGCTATTTAGAGTACCCCCATGCCGCGAAGGCACTATACATTTACAAACATCCATGCCTTCTCTGGGATTCGAACCCAGGCCTTACGACACAGCAGTCAGCGTCGCTGACCACTATACCGCATGGGCGACACTGCTTGATTTTTCCCCCTCAATAGAGCATTTATGTGGAACACACCCATTTTCTAACATTAGTAAAACAATATGAATTTTAATTTGAAATTATCAAAGCTGAAATGAGGGTTATTGCACAGCAAAACTTTTCGCTAGCTATTGATTGTAAAAACAATGTATTTTATTATTCAGAATAAGAAATATATTAGTCAACGTTTTACACATTTAGTTTTAAATAGAATATATGTTAATCTAAAAAGATTTTCAAACAATTTCTTCAATATAACACCGTTACTCATTTATGAAGATTTATTCATTTAAAAAGGAACAATTTACATGAATAAACACAAAATCAACCGCAAAGGAAACTAAATTTCTAATTTTCTGTAATTTTTTCTTATATTTCGAACATATCATATTGAAGGAATATTAAAAATCCTATTGATAGTCATAAGAAAATTCATGGAATTCCTTTTAAATATTAAGTTGTTGCAAATGAAAAGTCATTTGTCTCCATGTTTTTGTTATGCTTTTTTTATTCACATCACCTCGTTCATTGTCGTATTGTCCATTAACAGAGTCATATTTCAACAAAGAAGCTTTTCTCCAAAGTGATCTATTTTGTTATTTACTTTGAATTTCATAAGGATATGAATTCAACAGATTTTTGTGTGATTTTTAAATTGGTGTAAACCCGGTAATAATGCTGAAAAAGCTGCATGTAATATAAACCAGGTTTCTGGGGAGAATACTCTTAACGATGGAAAAGAATAGGTAGAACAATTTGGGTCTGGTGATTTTTCTCTATAAAATGAACCTCATAGCAGACCCAAACATCTGGGGAAAATGATGCTCTGAAGCATTGGAGGAACTGAATCCAAATGTATCTATTATTCAGCCAGTATTTTGATAAAATGCATGAAGAATTGAAAATTAAGCGCCCCTCAGTTGTTAATTGGCATGTCTACGACAACGCTCGATCGCATACGTTGTAAAAAACCAAATGTGAAATTAAATGAACTAAAATTTTATACTCTGCAGCCCCCTGCTGATTTAACGGATCTTTCACCAACAGACTTTTATTTTTTTAAGCATTTTGATCAGTTTTTAGGAGCTAAACTGTTGGAAAATGATGACAGTTCATAAAATTCTAGATCTGTGAGTTTATTAATTCTAAAGATCAGAATTTCTTTAAGAGAAGCATTTATACATTAAAATCTCATTGAAAAAGGCGTATTGAAGCAAAAGGAGCATATTCTTCAATTCCTACTCTCTATTTGTTCACTCTCTCTATATATTTATCTTGTTCAAATTTTCAATTATTAATAAAAAGCTTTTTAAAGCACTCAATTGAACTGAAATTTTATAAACACGATTATTTTGGATGACAATGTAGTAACTAAATTTTAATTAATAAAAATTAATTGATTAAAACTAATTATTCAAAGAATTACAAATACAGACACGTTGGCATCATTTTTGGCGACTTAGTGACCATTTTGGCGACTTACAAAAATTTGAAAAGGTTTTTTTTTTTCTCACATTTTAAAGCACTCATTTAAGCTGACATTTTCTATACATTATTGTTTTGAGTACAAATATGATAATTTAATTATGATTAATTAAATTAATTGACTGAAGTTAATTATTTAAAGAATCACGGATACAGCCACGTTAGTTTCCTTTTTAGTAACTTCGGTCAAAACTTTAAAAAGATTTTTTTTCCCCTCACGTTTCAAAGCTTTCAGTTGAACTAAAATTTTATATTCACGATTGTTTTGGGTGACAATACGATACTTTAAAGATAATGAATAAAAATTAATTGCGATTCAATGTTGTGATTCTGTCATATGTATATACATATTTATAGAAATTGTAACTATTTAATAAAAAGTAACTAAAATATTTTTTTTTTGTTGATCTAAGTAGAAATTGACTCCAAAAACTTTTTTTCATTTTACTCGTTTATTAAATAAACAGCTTAATAAAGACGATTTGCAGTTTTATATATTCACTTTAAATTCCGACATTTTATACGCACTAACCTAATAGAATTTTTTTTTCGTTTATTTTCGAAATCACAGAATTTACATTGTGTCAAAGATTAACTTTTCAACATACTCTCATGAAATTGTGACATTAAACTAAATACACTATACCCGTAATCTTTAACAAATAACATAATCTAATATCACCCAAAATGATTTTCCTTCAAAATTATCCAAATACTTTATAAATGAGTAAATAAATACACCCATAGAAATTTTGAAGTTTTCAGTTATTCCTTTGAAAAATCAGTTGACTGATATACTTTGACAGATAGGGAAACACATTCTCTCTTCCATCCCAGAATTACGTAAAAGAAATATTCATGGTAGCATCCGGGTGCTGGGAAACGAAGCCTTCGGATCGAATTCCGTTTTGCCTCCAATGATTATGAGTAGGATTTTAAAGGTTCTTTCAAAATAACATATTTGTAAGTTGTGGAAAAATTTATAAAAAAACAGCGTTTTCAGTTAATGAAAAAAACTCGCACGACCTGTACTTTTTACGGAGCTTATAGATGATCTTGTATGCCAATGATGTTTTGTGTATTCTCAGAAATATTCCTTTATATTCAGGTCCGAAGATTGAAGAAGTTCTACTTCCTGTAAACCGTTGATAAAATATCATGTTTAGAAAAGGTTTTTGCTGTGTACCCAGAAAACTCGATTCTATTTGGAATGATAATCATCGGGGCTCAACTAACTAACATTGTGCATTAAGGAGGATCAAATTTTTTTTTTTAAAAATTTTTTCAAAACCTACCTATGTTGAATAGATGTTCTCTAGAATATACAGTAAAGTACGTTTAATGCGAAAACACTTCATGAAATGTCGGTTAACACTAAACAATGCAACGGTCCTGACAAACAACTATGCATTTTCATGTATTTTTTCTCTTAACATGAAATGAAAATCACTTTACAAGAAAATATTTCGCTTCTGGGAATGAACAAAACACGGAAAACAACCAGCCGCGCAGGGTCATCATCTGAAAAATTCGTTGTAGTATATGATGATAATGTGTGCACAGCCCAATTATGGCAGAAGAAGACGTTTTGAGTTTGTTGAAGCTCGAAAAAATGCGTATTCCGATGACGAAAATGAAATGAATAATATAGCTCCTGATCCCACATCGTCCAAATCAGGAACATGAAAAATATGCACAGTTATTTAGACACCGATTCTAACAATAAAAAAGGGCCAAATCGAACAATTTGATGTTATAAATGGCAATTAAAAGAAAAGTATTCTATTATTTTCCAAAAATTCAATAAATGTTTTGTTTTAAGAAAACATTAAAAAATTTGCTTTTGTTTCATTTACTTTTATTAGATGCATGCATATATACATATCTATGTGAATAAAATGTCCTTTTATAAACTCAGATTTGTTGAAAATATGATTTTTTTTTTGCAATATCATTTAAAATGAAGTTCTTTTAAAAGAAAAAGAAAATAAAAATAATTAATATTTATGTGAAGTACACTGCCAAAAGAGAAACAAAGTTTTTGTATATAAACTTTTTTATGGTAAAGAGTCAAAGTAGTTTTTATTAAAAGAAAACATATATTTTGGTACTTATCCTTACTAAATTATAAACGCAAAAGTTTGGAGAAATGGATGTTTGTTACTCTTTCACGCAAAAACAACTGAACGGATTTTAATGAAATCTTACAATAATATAGCTTATATATTAGAATAACACATAAGCTATAATTTATAAAGATATATTGAGTGAAGTGTCCAAAATATCACGATAAATGTCAAGTAAGAGTGAGAAAAAATTCTGCCATCTGCAAGCAATTCTGGCGTACGCTGCAAAAACCGTTAGAGTTACACGTATATAATCACGTATA
This sequence comes from Trichonephila clavata, assembly GCA_019973975.1. Taxonomy (NCBI): domain Eukaryota; kingdom Metazoa; phylum Arthropoda; class Arachnida; order Araneae; family Nephilidae; genus Trichonephila; species Trichonephila clavata. Next base: position 26,519 of record BMAO01022896.1, read on the forward strand.
CAAAAAACCCCCGTGACAGCATTTATCTATCGTTTACGTGTACGCCATGATCGCCAAATTAATGAAGCATATATAAATACAATAAAAATTGATAATTTATTTCTATGCACGTTTTTTTATGATTTTATTATCAACGGATCACTATGAAAATTTGCAAATATACACTCAAGAGCCAAAACATTATGACCACCTGTCAATGACAAGTTGGCCCACCTTCGGCACGCAGCACAGCTTCAACCCGCCTTGGCATGGATGCCACAAGTCCTTGGTAGATGGCCGGAGACAGATTGTACCAGATGTTTAAGCAAAGGTCACGCATATCCGAGATATTGCGCATTGGTGGTCTTTGAACTCTGAGCTGCCGTCCCATGGCATCCCAAATGTGTTCTATCGGACTGAGATCCGGTGAGTTAGACAGCCAGGACATTAACTGGAATTCAGCATCATGTTCCTGGAACCACTCCAACACAATTTAACCTTGTGACACGGGGCGTTGTCCTGTTGGAACATTCCATTTCCAGCTGGAAAAACAGAGGTCATGTAAGTGTGCATCTGGTCCGCAATGATGTTCAGATACCCTGTAGCATTCATGGTCTGCTCTATCACAACCACGGGTCCCAGAGATGCCCAAGAGAACGTCCCCCAAAGCATAATACCGCTACCATCAGCCTGTGTATACCTACTGTACATTGGGAGCAACTGTTCGCGTGGAAGACGGCGTATCCTGAAGTAGCCATCGGCGTGATGAATGACAAACCATGATTCATCTCACCAGGCAAACTCTCTAACTCTCTCCCACTGATCCATAGACCAGTCGCTATGTCCCGGGCCCAGCGCAGGCGCAGTTGGCGATGACGCTTGGTCAGCAAAGGCAAGCGAGTGGGACGTTTGCTGCGTAGCCCATATCCAACAGTGTCCGCTGATCAGTGTGCTCCGATACTATTCTACTTGGCCCTGCATTGTATTGGGCTGTCAGCTGAGCCACAGTCTGGCTCCGGTTTTGCGTCACCATGCGAGACAGTCTCCGACGACCTTTTTCTTTGATAGCGTGTAGACGTCCAACACCGTGTCGTCTACTGCTAGTTTCATCGTCATTCATCCCCTTTTCATAAGTAATGCTTTGGCTCTTGAGTGTATGTATATTACACAAACTTTGTAACAATGTGTTACTTTTGCTGAGCAGAGATGAGCTTAGGAAAGTGTTTTCAAAAATGACCTACAAGGAAGTTACGTAGTATTATAAATAAAATAAAATCCTTTTTATCAACTATTAAACCTACAGAACTAAAACTTAACAAATGTGGTTTTTTTTCTGTTCAGCTAAGATGTGCAAAAACGATTGTTTTGTTACATTTGCAATTCACGTAATATTAACTCATTAAAAACTTCTTTTTCCTTCCATCTGTATTGTTTAATTTTTCAATTCACCCGTGCGAAGAACGGGTATATCAATTAGTTAACATATATTGCAATGAGAGAACACCTACTGACTAGTTGAAAGAGAAAAAAACATATCAGGTACATTTGATAGCTACTTAAGTATTAAATTGCTTGAAAAAATCTACAATCAAAATTGCAGTGCATGACAAAGTAGAAGACGAATAAAAGTATTTTGCCATTCCTTTCAAAGATTTAACCCCTTTACCCTAGGACAGAAATTCTTAAACTTCCGATCCCCCCCCCTCCTTCCTTATGTATCAGCCTGACATCACGGCCCCCAAGATTTTGAACACCTCTCTATGACTCCCTACACATGTCTGAGTGATTTAAAGGTTTATGGAAATACATATTTTAGTTTCGTTTTTTTCACTAGGGGCTATTTTGTGATCGAGACTACGATGACACATCTTTCAATTTTTCCACGCGATGAAACATAATCTGTAAAAGAGAGAAATCTTAACATTAAATGAAAGACCTTCACGGACCTCTTAGAAAGGCGTTGGGGACTCCCGAAGGTCCAAGGACTACAGTTACAGGACCGCTGGACCGCGGTAGCCATGTGGTCTAGGCATCAGATCATGACTAGCGTGTCATGAGTTCGATCCCAATACCGCTAAAGACTCGCCGTGTAAGGGAGCGATGCACGTTAAATCTGTCGTGAGCTCAAACGTCCTCCCGTTGGTGTGGTGTGGCAGTTAGGAGAGGGGGTGACAGCTCGGGTGTCGCTGTCTATTACCAATATTTTCTTTGTGGCTAAATTTCAACCTGCTTTTTTTGTAATAAAACATCTCTTGGATACAGCTAATATAATATATAAAATTCTATTCAATGAAATTTTACTAATTATTTTCCTAAAATTCTCGTTTTTTATTAAAAGTAAATTCATTTCTGTAACTCTTAATAAATAATGGAACAAACACAACTTTCCGTAAAATTCATCAGTTAACACTTATATCATCGTATTGTTTGTCAGTCAGCATTATATGTTAGAACAGCCACACACCATTTTTCTGATGTAAATATATTCTCAGAATTTATAAAAATTAACACAATTTCTTTAAGTAAATAGTAAATACGTTTTAACTAGTGTTAAGATATTTCTAGAGGAGCGTACTCTAAGCCTCCTGGAAATATCATGAACATTCTCCAGCAGAACATCTTTTTAAATTTCAAAAACATTGCAAAATGCCTTTTTCAGTGTCCTGAATAATACATATTATCCCAGTCATGTTTAACGTTTACAAAATGTATCTAATAAATAAAAGTGTTAGTACAAGAATATTTGATTTTAGAACATTCAATGAATTTTTCATTTATACGCGGAGAACCGTTTTTGCTGTACAATAAATTTAGATACACACCAAAACACACACACACAAGGCTATATATATATTTGCCTTATATTTAGTAAATTAAATCCATAAGAGTATTAGTTTCGGAGTACGTGGTCATGAAATGGTTAACTGTTTAAAACAGAATCTCCTAAACCTTTTTGTTTCATAAACCCCTTGCCACGTTTTTTGGTTTGGATGGACCCTACGTACCTAACATTGAATTTTGCTTGAATGTTTTTGGACAGCTGTTGTAGAACTACCGTAAATTCCGGCGTATAACCAGTGGTAAATGCCCTGGTGCAAAAAAAGTGCACTATCTTGGTTGGGCTTTATAGAGTATAAGTTTATTAGCATTTTAAATTAACAAATCTACTTTAACGTCAGCCCTTTGTCATGCTCTGCAGAACATAGGAAAGCAAAGCTACACACTACTTGTATGTATGTGTATGAGTTTTCTTGTTGAACTTTGATGATTACCCAGGTTCGA